>VUJU01000941.1:14912-71613 GCA_009835225.1 Aphis craccivora | reverse complement strand
TTATTATTATTATTGTATACCTCGGTTAAATGCTGTTGTATAGAATAGTGATTATTTGCAGTGTTAAACATATTATATACTCATATTATTATAACCTTCTATTATTTTAATTATTTACCAGTGACTACAGGAATTATATAACTTATAGTGAGTTTACTGGCTACTAAGTAATGATTATTCTTGATTCTTTATTATTTCACTCAAGAAAATTTAATATTCGTATGTAAGAATATAAACCAGTAAAATCTAATGATACCTGCACCTTCTTCGTCAGTACATTGTGATTTGTGACACGCTATAACGTGGATTTGGTTCAATGAGAATTTTATTAAAATTGAATTATAGGTTTACATGCAACTCGCATCATTCTATTCACAACATGCATATTTTTTATTGCCATAATTGTCGAAAAAACATTACTATCTTGTTTATAGTAAACATAATACGTAGTTTATTGTATGACGATCATTTAGGTATTATCTGCTGGTAAAGTGTTCCGACTAGGTATGAATATGCACAAACAGCGCCTACTACAATAATGTTTAATTAATTTATCGATTAGATAATTGTTATCACGGACAAAGATTTTTATGCAGTTCATTATTGTCTTTAAATATTCAGTAGTCAGTAGGTAGGTACTCATATTTTGTTGGATTGGTCGGCGACCGACAATAAACTATTGTTTATGCACTTAAAATGTATTGCATATATTATGATTTAAACGAAGGCCACTAACGTCATAAAATTGTGCACTCGGATGACAAAATTGCTTCTACATTTTGCACAGCACTTACATCGACGCGTGTGTGTAAACAAGGCACCCATATAGTCCTATTGTAATGTATATTTATATATTGCATACATATAATATTCAAAGTACATTTTTAAATATTATGTGTTTTACGTAACCTATAGTCATCTCACGTGCACGTTCGCAAGACAATCTACGCATACGGTTTATATATGGTAAGTACACGATAAGTGTCTAGTTTGAAACGCCACTGAATTGGCACTGATGATAATAATATAACAACAGTGGTGGAACACGTGGACGTGGTACCTATTTACCAATAATAATATGTATTATTCAAAATGAAAAACTAAGCAAACGTAGACACAACGTCGCGTTCACGATGTGATTCACTTGAACTTGGTTGTGATGGGGAGGGGGGTCCATTAACTTAATGCGACAGTGTGGCTGCGCGGTCGACAGACGGATCGCCGTCACATTTATAGTTTGTACTTGTAGGTACACATAAATATGCACTCCCAGTCATATACAACAGTTGTAGAAGGTTATAACTACTTATAACTTATAACTTATAATATAGTACTACATTTAAAGTGTACTTGACACTACTTATTACCTGTACGAAGCCAAACTATAGTTATACAGGCCTCGAGCATCAAATATTGTTTAAATAATTTATTGTCTAATATTCTAAGATTCCATCTTTTTATAATAATAATAATAATAATATATTACACTGTTTCTGAAATTGAGTAGATTGAGTATACAAAAGTATACTATTGAGTTGACATTATCATTATTTTAATTATCTCCCGCGTATAACTACGGCATCATTATGCGGACGAGATATCAAAACATAATTGTGCAAAAAAGAAATTATTCAAGTTAATTACGTGAATTGTTATTACTCGTAATATAATGTTATATTTTATTTTGTCTACGTCTACTGTGGTCGCAGTACAGTGTTTATATTCCATTACAATCGCAACGACGCATTACGGACGGTTTATAACACTAATTGATGCGACGAGTCCTCCAAGCGATTATCTCATTGTACGAGACAATAAGTGATGTATTATTGCATTATAATTTATATAAACAAAACCCAAAAGCCAACGCTGTATATTATAATTATTGTAGAGTGCAGACACTGTATAAAGAGTACGAGTTTAATGTTTGCTCATCGCCCTGGCTCGTGGCCTGTTATTCACGCAATGTGAGCGAAACAGTATTAATAATAAATTGTTCAATAATATACTACAATGTACAAATCCATTAATGAATAATATTATCAAGTGTATGTTATTTATTATTCAAGCACCGCTATTAAACAATAACATTATAAACATGTATTTATTTATTCAAAACGGATCATAATAATATAATGATATAATATTTTTATATATGGTCTCCTGCTGCAAATTCCTTTGAACGCAGATGTCGATTTTTTTTTAAAACCTGTTAGGAATATGATGGTGTTAGAGTTTTGGATTTTCATACACTCTAAAAAACAAGTACCTATATGTTCATCAACTTTCGACATAAAACTGAAAACACGTTGATTGAAAACTCGAGTACCTACGTATGGTTCCATTGTAACCGGCTGTATTGTTTTCACCAATAACCATTCGGTAACAGCAGTATAATATAATATAGATTATAAAAAGTTTACGATGAGATAAATGTTTAACCGCTTGTTGAACATATTGTATACCTATACGGAGTTCGCGAGGACAAATATCACCGACGCGGAACACATATTATATTTTTAACACAAGAAGAACACTAGACATTCCAAAGTTTGTTTAGGCATTTTTGTCGTACCTACGTTTATGTAGTTATAGCTCATTGGTCGCAAAACTAATATTATTATTTTTTTTTTTTATCTTTTGACTCTATCGAAGCGGGCGCTGGAGAAAGAATACAATCTTTTGTCATACATATTATTATTTTATACATGTAGGTTCTAATATTCGATGTATTTTACGTGTATAGTACCTACGTGTACGTTATTTGAACGATTTTTTTATTACGATTTGTTTAGATGTTGTCTATGTATGTGTGCGTATATATATACATTATTCACACACACACACACACACACACACGCACATATTTTATATATAATATAGTCTTGGATAGGTTGCGTGTGTTGATTCTTTTTTTCCAAAAACTAGTTTCGACGACTCTTTTTAAGGTGAATTCCAATTCTGTAGGTTTCGAATTAAAACGTTTGTTCGATGTTCCAAGAATAAATTCCACAAACACTATCAATCACGTAGATATATACGCATAGAGAGAGAGAGAGAAGAAAAAACGCATTGTTTAAAAGCTGTTTTTGATGGCGCAGTGGTGAATGTGTACCTACATATTATTATACTATGTAGTACGCGTGCGAGTATAATATTGTAACTATTTATTGGTTTGGGAATCCAATTATAAGTTTTCTTTTGTTGACCAGTCCTCGTATTATATTATTATCTAGCTATATAGTGCTATATTATATCAGCTAAGCCTTATACCTATAATAGGACATCGTGTAACGCATAACATAGTAAACTTTACCTTCAGAAGAACCAATATTTTATCATGCTATTTTTCGATGTTAGAGTGAACTGGCCTATTATCAACTTAAAGATAAAAATTTTACGCACCACTCTTCCGAGTAAAATTTTTTATCTTGATTTTGAAATATGCTATAAGCGTCATAAAACTGAAAATTTTTACAAAATGTATATTATACAATATATTATAATGTTAATAATTTATTCAGATGGTCTCACAAGGCTTAAAAATATTTTTTAAAAACATGATAAAGTATAGCCAATAAAGGCGTCCTTACTAATTTTTCTTACTCCAATGGACTTATTTTAATTTTTTTAAAAACCTAACTTTTTGTTAAGAGATACATAATTATAACGAGATAAAACTGCACAAAGAAGGTTCAATAATATTATATCGTTTGAAATAAAGAACAAATAAAAAAAGTAAAAATAATTATTAATCGTTTCGTTCAGCCTAATATAATTTTCAATATTTAGCAGACATAAAAAATATAAAATAAAATATTTAAAACGTCATATATTAAGTACTTTTAACTAAGTCATAAAACATATAAAGCTATAAATTATGATATAACAATAATAAATCCATTTGTTTATGTTTCCTAAACAATGTTTTACGTATAACTAATGATGGTTCATCACAAATTAAAAACAGCTGCTTTAGTTTTAAATCCGTGAAATTTCTCTATTCATAATAATTATTACTTGATTTTAAAACTATGTAATATTTTAAAAAACACTTCGTTATGACTTATGATTTTATGATGCTTATATCATTTAATCGAGTTAATAATATATAGTATAACGTGTTAAATTTTTTTTGCTAATGTCGAATGTCATACTAAAAAAAGAAAATTCAACAGTCAAAACTAAAAATGAAGCAATATTATTATATTGTATTATGAAAAAAAAGCATGTAGTCAACTCGGATGTCGTTAAAAATAAGCACACAATAAAGACTAAATACCATCGTTAATCACAGCATATTATTATAATAATAGATACATTATATATAATACGTACCTATATAGAACCTCAAACAAAGTATATGAGTATACAGTTGGCCAGTTCGGTTAATATAATATCACCAACGTTAATAATATATATAAATATATTATAAGTACAATATACATGACTAAATTATACAACGCTGTGGCATTGTCGAGTGTAGTTGACATAACGTTTTCCCTCGAGCATTAAAACTTTAATGCGAGTATATGGATAAACTGCAGATTGCTGCAGTTATACATATATAATTACATATACTATAGAATGCGGTCTTATATGCAGTACTGAATCATATATACGACTTTATATTTTGTGAGTGAATTGTAAAAAGGTACTTACGCGTATTTGATTCAATATCTTCACTATTCCTGAAAGTATGTATACAGGTGCGGTGTATGTTATATAAGTATATGTTATACAATGTGAAAAATCTGGAAATTCTGAACATTTCCCAGACATTTTTGGGTGATATATTTAGTTATTTAAACATTTTGTTGTAGTATGTGAGCGATTTATATAGAATGGTCGATTTATGGCGGGCACTGTGAACTTTAAAAAAAAATATGCATGTATAATATATAGGTCATGACAGTCGACTGAGGATTTTCGTGCAAATCAATAATATTGTTAAAATAGGGCAAATTGAAAAAAAAAACTCAAATTATTTGGATGCGTTTTGGGAGATTATTCGCATCAAATAATATAATTACTTGAAAATTCCATTGTTGTAACTCGATCTCACGTTTGAGAGCACAAAAATTATAATATTTCCAACCATCTGCATTATCTGCACTCTGCAGTGGATAACATCTCGATGCTTGCAGGATATGTGTACAGTGTAAACATTGTGAGTTATGATCCTGAGTTAAAATATCTCATATTTTTAATTTAGTAATTAGTTTATATAATAATTCATCATATTACAGTATTATATAATCTATATTGTGCAATATGTACGTAGTATGTATATTTAATATAGGTAGGCGTTAGTTTATTGTTAGTAGAGTTATGTGTAATATTATACCTATACACTCATCAAATTTAATTAACACATATTATGTATTTTGCATTTTTTATTAATTAGGTATTTTAGGTATTATAAATCATGTTATATAGTTGACAAAGTTCGGTTTAAGGACTAGGTGCCACACGTATCAGTGTGACAAAAGACGAACACTTTCTGAATAATTATACCCGATTATCCTTCAATATAAATCAGCTTATCAATAGAATAGATACATATTTTAGATCAGCTACGCAGCAAATCATATAATTCAGTATTATAACATATTTTAACATATTGATTATATTATTAGACTTATTTGCTCGTTATACGATATTACATATACTTATACCTATACCTACGTCCTACGTACTCGTAGGTAGTTGCATACAAATTCTCATTTGCATCGATGGCTTGAAGACGATGCATTTATTACATTTTATACAGAGTGATTAAATAAGTATGCTCACCACCCATTTTTTCAAACAAATACTCTAAATGTATAAGTAATATTTTTAGTTTCGGAATAATAAATAATTGATAGAATAGTTTAGGACTACTTAAAAATACACCATCATCGACATAAAAAACTTTACTCTCACTTAACATTATTTTATTTTGTCGTTGAAATTGCCATAAGTAATAGTTTTGTCAGTGTTATTTATTGATAAGAAATTTTCATCTTTGTTAGTATTTATCTAACCTACCCTATAATTTGTTGGCACCAATTCAATTTTTCCAAACTGATAAGCAATTTTAAAATTATTATAACATAATACATTTTTTTTCTAATACGACTTATATTGGTGGTAGTCAATGCGTATCTACTCTATCGATAAGATTGATAAGATTGGACTAAGACTCTAAGTGTTTACGAGTACTGGGTGTCCAATTGGAAGTGTTATATATAAAAACCGCGAACTCAATTTGGTATTAACAACGTATGCCGTGTGCCCGTGTATTTTCCTTTTCATAGAATTAATTCGTATGAAATTCTATTTGGTTACCATTTGTGTTAACTGTAGAGACTATATAGAGGTAAAAAAACTGTTTGAAGGAAGGAAATAATAAATAAATCGATATCGACAAAACTATACTAGAGAACTTGTCTTAGATAAAATGCGTTATTCGTTATAAAACTTATACGTAATACACCTATACTATGTGGCTATGTAAATATAATAGATTTAAATGATAATAAACTTATCACTTATTTACAATTCTTAATAGTGTTATAAATATGCCTTATATTTTATGTAGTCACCCATTTATTTATTTACACAAATTATAATACAAGTATAAACAAATAATTAAGTCACATAATATATAATCTACAAAATATAAATCATTATGTTGGCAACCTTTAGATTTTAGATGCATAACAACTAATGACAATTATAATAGTCAATATTCAATCCGAACATTTGTACATCATTACACTATCGTGGCATTGAGATTAAAAAAATATGCCAATTCAATTATAGAACGGGTATTATTTATCAATTACAACAATATTGATAAATGCATCAATGTATGTTATTATAACCGATAATATTCTACTATAAAATGCATATTTATAATACAAACTAACAAGTAACAAAAATATGCATTCTATTATTTATTTTATTAATTATTAAATTTGTAAAAACCGTTTTTAATTTTTAAAATTATTTCAGTTTTCATTCATGACTTTTGTAGTAATAATATTTCTACATAAAACGTTTAACTTTTACATATTATTCATAACATTTAAATTGGCATTTACCTGCAGGTGTATTTTTTTTTTTTTTTTGTTAAAAATGTTGCATGCAGACAATATAAATACTAATTTATTTCAATGATTTTTTAGAGTCAAATGAATATCGATGAAATATTATAGAACATTTCATAACATTCCTATACTAATTTCATTTTTTTGCTCCTATTAAAATTGCACTTGGTTTGCTGCAATTTTAATTAAGTATGTTAATTTTAAAAACACCTAAACTCACACCGTATAAATGTTTGTAAATTATATTTTTGTTTATATAGATACTGATTGTGTTGAATGTATAGACTACTGCGTTCTTAGTATAATACATTTTAATATATATTATTATAATAACATTAATTATGTAAAAATATCAGCTATGATATTATAAAATATATGTAACATAACATGCACGCGCAGTGACCGGTAACCGTGAAATGCGCTTTGAGGTACAACCGTGTTGGAGTAAGTCAGCACCGACTAACTGAAACCCTATACATTTCCTACGCATTAAATGTAATATATATTATACGTTATTATTCCATACTCCACTATTCGATACATCGATTGAAAAGCTGTTAATTGTGCGGGTGTAGATGCTAAAATGCAATAAAATGCATAATTGATTAATAATTAAATATAATAAAAAAAAATATATTTTATAATTCATTTATGAGACCGTAGGAAAAATGTATATCTAATAATTAGAATTTACATTTATTTTATACAGATTTTACACCAAAAAATAGTATTTACCCAAAGTATGTATATTATTTTTATAACCTATTTGTTTTGTAAGCTTATGTAGTTATGTTTACAAAATTGTTTAATACCTACTAAATTGTACTGTACATTAAAAAAAACGACATTGAAAATTGGAGCTATCTAGAGGTCAGTGACTGTAAATTATAATGATCCTAGCATCTACCAGAAAAAAATTTAAAAATCGATTTATCTTCTAAAAAATTGTAAAAGAAAAAAACAAGTATGAATCCACTTATTTCATTATTTGGGTACCTTAAGTTCCTAAGTTAAATAAATATTTTATTTATAAGAACAAAAAGATTAATAAGTATGTAAGTAAATATAAGTAAGTTATTTAAATAAAAATTCAATTAAAGATAACATACATTTGATGAGTAGGTAATGAATAATAATTTTTTTAAACATGTGATTTTTAAGCGTCAAAAGGTGGGCGAGGTGTGCCTTAAAAGTATAAGGTAGGATTTGAGTGACAAAATGTGAATTTCGTGATCGTACACAATATATTATGCATTTAATATCGATAATTAAGAAAATTGTATTCATTGAATAAATATTAATGAATTACTATTTAGTATAATCGTATATCAATGTATTTATTATATATATAATTGTACTTGTGGTTTTTAATTTTATTAATACTAGAGTATTTTTAAGCGAATCAAATAAATATAAATCCCAATTATTTATTTTTCATGAAATTTTTTCCTCTAACCTTAACTTGTCCGTAAACCGTACATCATTAATTCGAGCAGTGTTTGATCGAAAATAATTATACACCTATAGTTTATAAAATATACAGCCAGCAGTCGTGTATATGCAAATTTGCACTGGCACAAAGACAAATCGGTTTCTACGTAAAAAAAACTCAAGTTTAATAAAATATTATAATTAATCACTATAAAACGTCTACAACACTATTATTATTATTATTTCATCATAATTATTCGTTTTTAAAAATATATAATTTTATGATTACTCCCATCGTGTATGTGCGTTGAGATGCACTTTTAATACCTACTTCGTGTGGCTCACATACACAGATTAACAGTGCAACGAGTTAGAGGTACTAACCAATCCATATTATCCTGGCTAGATCGGCTTAATTAATAATTATTATACGCATTGTTTTTTATTACTATTTGTTTTCTATATAAATAAAGAATGTTGATTTATTTTGCCTAAAAAAAACTTTATAATATGTTAATATGTTATAAGTACCTACATATATACGTATTATATGATTATTTATAATTCATAAAATATAGGTTTATAATAATAATAATATTAATAATATATATTGTTGACTTTAATGCTGTGACGTATAGTTTATACTGTTTATAGCATTAATCTTAAATAAATAAAATAAGATCTTAACAACTAGTATATAATATATATTGACGTACCTACGAACATTATATTATTATTATTTGTATTTCACCGCAAACAGTTTAATCAGTTCGTTTACGTTGTGTAACTTGTATTTCTTCAACAATAATAACATTAAGTATTTGAGTCAAGTAAAATCGCATTGTCCGACGGAAACTTCCGACCTATCTATATATACTCGGACTACGATGATAGTAATAATAATAATATGACATGGACGTGATAACTAG
Organism: Aphis craccivora; assembly: GCA_009835225.1. Lineage (NCBI taxonomy): Eukaryota > Metazoa > Arthropoda > Insecta > Hemiptera > Aphididae > Aphis > Aphis craccivora. Next base: position 62,156 of record VUJU01000941.1, on the reverse strand, counting down.
AGAGTCATAGGTAGGCACTGTTATTATTTTTTTGAAAATTAAACACGTTCCACAGAAATACAGAATTCTCTGTAATAGACATTTAATTTATTTAGGTTTTGTTTTTTTTTTTATTGTTGTGATATTTTGATAACGCGTGTATTGTAGGCACACAATATAAAATGTATAGGTAGTTGTTGTACTTGTATCAATACGCACACGCATACAGTGTAAAACGTTTTTATAGTATATTATTGTAATGTATAAATAATAATAAAAATATATATATAATAAAAACTAATAACACAATGCGCTTTTTTTTTCTTTTTTTTTTTTTTTATCAGACGATAAAACTTTTAAGTGCACGTTGTTGTCTGCCACCGGGGGATCCCGTGCGCATCTCGTGAAATATTTTCGGGGTGCATAATTTATCGCGAATCGTCGAAACCCGTACTCGCGGTAACTATACTACCTATACACACACAGTACACACACACATCATATTATATACATATATATATATATGTATACGAACTCTACCTACATAAGTATAACTATACTTAATATTATTTGTACAACCTATATACACACACTGTGACTATATTATGTACACTATCCGTTCAGTATATACCTGTATATATGAGCATTAATACAAGTAATATATGTACTAAGAGTTTCGCACGTACATCACATCACGAACGACGATAAACATCGCGAGTCGTCAATCTTCCACGGTGTTGATTGCTATCGTCACCGGTCCATATTTTTAGCCCATTCAAAATAACGTTATAAAAAAAAAAAAATAATGATTAAATCGAGACGGGCATGGGCGCCCATAGGGGGTCAGAATAAAAAAATTCCGAAATGTAAGATAATACAAAGATTTAATATTATTTTCACATATAAATGTACCTTAATATGTTATATTTATTGAACTACAAATTCATAATATTTTTTATTCCCAGAAGGGAGCAAATGCCCTATCTTGCCCCGCCCCAATGGGCGCTCATGGACATACACCAATACACGCCATCACGAATGCAGCGTCGACGTTTATTTGTTGAACATATTTTACTAGCCGTTTTTAATAAGATAGATGGTATAATAGTTTAAATTTAATTTAAGTATATATATATATATATATATATAGATTTGTGTGTGTGTGTGGAAGCTATTAAATATAGTATTATGAATAAAGGTATTATGTACGATCGAATGCGCGTGCATTAAAATGCATTGGCAATTAAAACAATCGTTCAAGGTTAAGAGTTGTATATGACGAATTAACCTAGACAATTTACGCGAATAAATTAGCGTATTCGTATGCACTTACCTACGTATATGTTTATCATAATAATATATAGCTTTGCTATTCGGCTAGTCGTTCGTGCTGTCTCGGGACGAGATATTCAAACTCAAACGTATTTCGTCTGCTGCAGCGGAAGGCCGTGTGCGCCCGAATGTGCAATTATTATTATACTATATTAAGTAAAAAAGTATTATTATATACTATGATTATTATTATTATTATTATTATTATTACTACTATATACCTGTTGGCTATGTCGTTCGGGCGGTGCAATATCACGGACGCTCGTTAAAAAGAAAAATTTTAAATAAAAAAATGGACATTGCATTACGACGACAGAATCTTATGGGAGAGGCTCGCATTTAGGTGGCCTTGGCTTCGCTGCACCGCCGCGCCGGTGTTGCATCATGCGGTGTTGCACCGCGGGTGCATGTCAGCGAATACATGTTTTATCGAAGCATTACAGACCATAGTACATCATATCTTATCAATTTAATATTATTACATTGTAGAATATTATTAATCAGTTATTATATAGAATATTAAAATTAAAAAGTACTGAAATATGTGCAATAAATTATAATAAGTCTCTGACCTAAAAAAATCTTAAAATATGCTCGGTATAAAATGTCATATAAAGACATAAAAATTGCAAGAAAAAAAATGTATTTATTATCTTTAATAAAAATCAAATTTTGATTTATGTACCTACCTATAGTAATTACTATAGTTAATAAGAAAAAAACTAAAATGAACTCGAATGACATCGATTAAATGCAACTATTCACAATAATTTTCTAGAAAATATAATAAATATTTTAAGATTTTTTTCTGTCTATGTATTGACATACCTAACTTTTTACCTACGATTTATGAAAAACACAAAAATAAATCAAATTTAAAGCATATAAGCAAAAAACAGCATCGAACTGGAAAAATATAAATTTATTTATACGACGCTTAAAAAATATATAACATACAATTTTATAATTGGAGAATTTTATTGATGCGCAAAAATAATGTAAAGCTTATTAATATTTAAATCTGCGTATCATATCCTATAGTTTTCAGAGTAACATACCTACCTCCTATTATATATAGTTAATATTTTAAACACACGCCGTATGCATAGAAGTTGATAATAAAATAATTAATAATAAATACACACACATTGTAGACAAAATTAAAAAAAAAAAAAAAAAAACGATCACCGTTTGATTATGACTGACTATTATTGAGTTTTTTATGATTAATTGCAACTACATACGCTTGTGTCTATACAGCATCGCAGACGTATAATAGTCGCGTCGCATATATGACTGCGCGTGGCACGCGTTATGAGTTATATACATATATAACTGATAAATTGTGATAATATAATATTTAAATATTACAAATACACTGATAACTTCAGTATACCGACGTTTTTCAACACTACCTTTTGAATAATTTAAATATAGCATCATACATTTTACAATACACGCGTAACAATAATTAACACTGAAGATATTATATAGTCGGTGTTGCTGGGCGTTTATTATATATTATTACGTGTTGTGCGGTCATATTATTATCTTTCGCAATGTAATGATAATGCAATATCGACGGTCCGAGTCGAGGAGTCGGAAACCCGCCGACAGACATAAAAAATGTCGTATGATAATGAGTGCGATAATAAAAAATAATAATATATAATAAATAGGCAACGGAGCGATTGATATATTATTATATAATATTATTTCGCGGTATGTATTTTACGTGCATATAATATTATAATAATATCATAATGTATATACTGTATAGGTAGGTAGGTAGGTATATAAAATATTTTCAAGGATTTTGCTCGCGCGAACCGAATAATGTAGGTACATTATTTTAATGGCGTATTGGCGTGTGCAGTATAATAATTTACAATGTGTAATAGAATAAAAAACGCTCGCTGCAACTAGCTGCATATAATATCGTCTGTCCGACGCGTCGTCTAGCGTAGACGGAACGCGCACACGCCCAGTTGAACTTGAACGCCGCCGACGGTTTTATTTTTCCTCGTTCGCACCGAAGCCGTCGCGGTTTCCGGAAAGGTCGTTATTATATTACCCGCATTGTTGTTTCCATTCCATTCCGAAACACCGCCGACGAAACACTGACCGCGGACTGTACGTATACTTACCCCTCGTATAGCGGGTTGGGTCTGCGTTCACGTTCGTTAATCTTCCAGAATGCATGACCACGATCCGACCGCCCGAATAGCGGAACGTTTGTTTGAAAGTTGAAATTATGGGCGTTTGTAAGCTGCGCCCACGGTGAACAGGTAGTAAAATAAGGAGTATATTGCACCCGACATTTTTCGATTACTAAAATGGGTATAGCAGTAATGTTTGCGCCATAAACGACTTTGAATTCGTCGATAGCTGTTTTAGACACTGCGGCAGCAATGGGACGTCATTGATTTAATGTAAAAGCCGAAAATGTTATTGAGTAAATCTACAAAGAAATAGTCTAAGTTTTTAAATTCCAAAATCTAAGCATTAAGTTAGTTTAAACGGTTAGAAAAATATATTTGAGCAGTATATAAAAATGACCTACTAAGGTCTAAGAGAGATGCTCAATTTGTGAAAATTAAGTCGAATTACTTATAAGTTATTGTGTTATTATATAAGTAACTTAAAAATCTTTAATTTTTCTAATAATTTGTATAAATTTTTAATTATAAATTGTAATCAACCCATAAATCAAATTTTTAGAATATAGTTAAAGGCACTTGGTGTCTTCTGAATAATTTGTTATTAATTATTGTATCATAAAATAAATATTTTCTGGCTAAAATTTACTGTATATAGTAAATACACACGTTGAATACAATTTACTTCAAAGTTCAAAGTAATTTATATCTGAAATATATTGCAGGGTGCAAGTTTCAATTCTTTCCATTCTTTAAAACACAACTGTTGACGTTTGTAGCCTGTAATTATTTATTTTCTAATTTCGCCACCCCGTCTCATATGTGATCATGTGCAGATACCGGAACAAAAAACATGGACGTCATTAAACCAGCGTTTATAAATTGGGTTAAAAACGATCATAACTATATTATAGCTGATATTTGATATAGTGTGATTTGCGAATCGTTCGTTATTTGTTGCGGTACCAATATATATATAATAATACATTATATTGGGTAGGTACTATGTATATATTATGTTGCAAGATGTATCAAGAGCATGAAGATTTTACCGTTAAATAAGCCAGTCAAAAGTGCGACAGCTCGCTATAAGTCGGGTTTAATGTTATCAGGTTTTTTTTCGGTTCAGAATTTCGACCTTTTTTTTCAACTCGAGCCGGGCACAATTTATTATTCCTATCCTTACTTACATCTGTGCTGCAGCTCTGTGAGCGTACGTGTGATATATTATGTATAATATTCGTAATTATTCGTGAATTTTTCAGTATATATGTATACCATATATTCACCAACTCTCTAATTAAATTAAACCCTACATGCAGTTTATATAATATTTCTTTTCATATTCGCAGAACCGAATGCTATGCAGAATGCATTCAAAATACGATATTCGACGCGTACACTCGTCGATTATATTACTATAGGTATATCATATTATCTATAATATAACATATGAACTTTAGGTTGGGAGTCCACATATATAGCGACGTGCAACACGATACAAACACGAGTTTTCTAGATTTGTTCATCGCGCGAGGACGCTTATGCTGCATGGCGCTCATATTGCTTGCAGTATTATTGGTATTATATTGAATATGAGTGTAGACGGGGTGCGAATATATATATGGTGAGTGAGAAAATAATATAGTGACAGTCGTCTATAACAATATCATTGGAATATTCGAGTATGCATTGGTGTAACAATGTTAACATTTGGATAGCTCCGACATCGTGAGCCGTATAATACTAACAATACTTCATTACCGAAATGTTATCATTACAGCTGCCATGAATTTTATTACATGTCGGCTGATTATATGATCAACTGAATAATATTATGATAAAGGACCTTTGGACAATGTTTTATTAACTCTTAACAACTATAAAAATATATATCAGTCATTAGATAAAACAATTTTTAACTATATATATATTATATATTAACAATATCAAATACCTACATCTAAGACATAATAATCATAGTAATTACCATAAAATACACATTATACATGTATATATATAAAAGTAAATATAAAAAGTAATTTTATTAAGTAGTCAATAGGAGTAAAATATAATTTTTAATGAGTTATTGAGTTACTATTACGATAAGCAATGTAGTTAAATTTAGTTGATTTTATCATTGTGATACGTGCCATATTATATTATAGTACCTATACAAAGTGCTGACAAAAACTTTTTCATTATTTTTTTAGTACATAACTTTTAACGTTATAAGTAGACGGTATCCACTGTTGACTGATTAACCAGTTTAAATTATCCTGATGGCATTATCGATAGTTCGCGTTTATAAACGAATAATAACAAATCATCCAAAATACACGCGGCTAATGTCGAAATTATGTAGTTGTTGACATTACCCGTAATTTATATACATGTATATATTATCATTGAGCATAGATAGTACTATCTATACTCAATGGTATTATGTATAATGCGCGAGTATATTGATTTCGACCGAAACTGCTCCATCATCATCCGGAGGATCCGCCACAGCGTGTTCACCGTGTATAGTCTCGTTCTTATCACACATCTCGCGTGTAAAATATATCTGGTGTGTAATAATATAAGTAATATATTTAATATAACAATATTTATTTGATGGATGATTTGACATAAATTTTATCGTTTCGAACCGTATGGTTATTGGCTGACGACGAAGAATATCCGACGAATATTGTACCTATCTAGTAAAAAAATATTTACCTATATAAATTATATTTTATATATTTATTATTCATATTTTCGTTTTTGTTCTGACTTCTGAGTAAACGCGTTATTTCTATATAAATCATAATAATATATACAAATAACACAATATATATAGAAGACGCATTTAGGGGTTGACTTGTAAATGAATTATTTTAATACTGTTCTTAAACCTCATTTTCAGTTTGGTCGTGGTTTATGGTTTATGTGTATATTATATAATTATATTAGCTGTTAATTATCCAGATTCATTGGTTTGGACTTTGCTCGATATAATATATATTATATCAGTTTTATATCAGTTAATTTTTGTAATACAATTAAAACAGATATATGGTACATTGAAATGACTACAGTTGCAAAATAATACAATTAAGTAGCACAGCTTTAGATTATAAAAGATTATTTGACACGCGTCATGCGTATATATAGCATGTCTATAATTTTTTTAAGTGTAGGGGAAATTGGTTATTAAGGGTGGCATGGAAGTTTTAGACTGTCAAATCTCTGAATACGGAATATAATATATAGTCGTCGACATCCTTGACGTTGTATACATAATATAATCTACTGCATATATTTTATATAGGTACTCGATTTAGCGTATTTGTGTTCCTAACGATAATCAAGATATATCAATAGTATATAATATACATACTTACCTAATAGGTTTTCGTTTTACATAATATTATATATTATAGTCTATTGTCAAATGTGTACATACGCCACACGCTCTTGTGTAAAATATTGGATTGTATACATGCGCAGATAAAAGAAACCGATTAGTAATAAATTAAATGACTCGCAAATCGTGAGTTTTTGTATGTGAGTATGTGTATTATATCGTTTTTATTTCTTTTTTACCATGCACGTGGTTTCACCAATACATAAAATATCGAATAAGATTTTATTTATCGATATTTTATACGCAAACAATTTATTTCTTATATATATATTATGCTATTTCTTCACTACACAATATACATACATATTACGCCGCGCCAGTGATATATCAGTATATTTATATAATTGTATATATAATATATTATAATATTATAATGGCGGTAATCTGGCATAATATTACAATGCAAATTAACATTAAATAAGTATATAGTATTGTTATGAGTCTATATAAATCTACGAGTAAACGCCAAACTTAAGGTCAATGGAGTTTTGCCGTTGGCCCGGTTCGGAACAGTAATAAACAATACTGATTTGGAGCGAGTTTTTTTAAATTTTTTTTTTAGTTAAGTTAGATTATACGATGCAGTTTGTATTGTGTTGCATTATGACATCACCACGTAAATGGATATTATATTAGGGGTGTTCAAACACCAGAATGATAAATATAAAGAAACAAACCATTGTCAAAATTGAGTTTCAGTTGATTTTAATTAGGCATTTCAATAGGCACTAGCATAAAATATTATTTAGATGTTATTATTATACTTTAATAATGTACTATTTATTTTATTGTTATAAGTACCTACCTCATTCTATCTATTTGTTAAAAGTTTTCTATAGGGTTTAAAAATGGAGGGTGTGTCATTAGTATGTTTATACGATTAATATATGTTGAAAACAATCATACTTATAATAGTATGATGCTATACTTAAAAAATATAATTTTTCCAATTTACCAAATTTTAAGTAGATATATTTACCGTTAAATATCACATCTTGGCAACGATTTATATTCATTTAGGTATAATTATAGGTACCTATAATACATAATCATCTGTGCGGTCAAGTCGAAATAATCCACTTGGGACCTCGGGTAGTGCCAATGTGCACAACCTCATCTATATAGTTTATAAAGGAGGGTTTACAACTAATCTCATCCAGTCTTCCCTTCTATTTATACACCCTAGTCATTTTCTTTTTATCAACAATACATAATATTAAATTATAACATCACATACAGTATGGTTTTTTTTTTTCGAAATGTATGTACTTGAGAGGTGCGACTACGACAACGACGATACGACAATCACTCATGATACGATGAGTCTCGGAGTGTATATCACCGATGTGAACGAATAGTGTAGAAAATATCGCCGTTGTAATACGTCATCCAGATGTTTGTCGAATTGAATAATATAATAAACATCGCGAACAATTAAATATTATTCATTATCATTATTAATTATTAGGTATATTACGACCGTAAAAATAATAGCTGTTTGAACCGGCGAATAAATAGCACGGCAAGTTGCTCATCATATCTATATTAAATAGGGCAATTATGACTAATGACCTCTATTTAATTATGTATAATATTGTCGTTCTCGTTATATATAAGGACGATACAGTAGCATAATGTGTTGTCTCTGTCTTACATGCGCGTAAGAATGTAGCAAATCTACGTATACCGAGTTCTTACTATTGTTTATTTACAGTTAATATTAGAGAACATTTACATCATATATTATCAATTTGTAGGCGAAAAAATAAATTACTTGTCGAGAAGATGGACTTTTTTTTTTGAATTTTTATTAGAAAACTGGTTGTAGAAGAATTTAAAATAAAATGTAAATATAAGATTTTACTTATTTTAAAATAAAAATACGAAAAAACTCTGATTGAATTAATATTCTTTTCTGCAAACTCGATAATATGTAAATTTAATCTAATATTAACTATAAATAAACTGCAGTAAGAATCTGGTATAATATGTTGATTGTTATGTTACGCGTGTGTAAGACAAATGACAACACGTGCGACTGTGCGAGTGTAACGTCCTCTTATAAAAAAAATTCGCCACTAACATAATTCGCATTACATCGTGAACCAGGGTTATTTTCTGATTAATTGACATAATATTCTTAACATAATTGGCTTTTGTTCTCGTTTGATCAAATATTAAGGCCATACAAAGGGTAATGCACTAAGCATCATGGTCATCTTCCCTACTATTATATTTATGTTTTAGAGATTCTCTCATTGGTATTTTATTTTAAATATTTAAGATGTTATACCATTTAAGGAGTGCTTATTGCAGAGATACAATTTATTTTTTTCTAAATGAGAATTGTCCCATAATAATTTGTTTGAAAATAACGATGCGTTTAAATCGTATTTTAAACCAGTTATTTGTTTAATCTTAATGTAATAAAACAAAAAAAGATTCTTAAAATCTTAACAACGGTTTCAAATAAAAAATACTTTGTAATATTTTATAATCTAGTAATTTAGGGAATTTTACAAATTATAAAATGTAAATAATCATAATTAAGTTACTATAATATTATATATCAAACCATCGTAAGCACGGTACGTCTTTTAACCCTATAACATCACAGATTATATTATCCTTAGTACCAACATAAAGTTTAACGACTAATTAGCAATGATGGTTATTAAATTTATTTCATTTTAAATTCGAAAAAAAACCCATTTGCTTCAAAACGTAGGTACCTATATATATATGTATATACAGTGAAAATACCGGAGCTCGTTTGATGAAAAAAAAAAACCTCGTGTAATATTCCCGCCGGTCTCTCGTCTTTACAAAAAACAACCCCTGAAGTGTTTGATAATATGGTCACAGCAGCGTATAAGTACCTACCTACATTTTTTTGCTTAAAAATTTTGAAAAAATAAATTAATGCAAAGGAAAAACGGGGGGAGGGGGGTGAGCAATATGATATTATATAGATGCGCGAATCACCGTTCGCGAGTCGTCTCATCCGGGACATTAATGTAACGACGTTAAAAAACGTACGGCGATAAACGGCGAGTGAAACGTCGCATTCTATTATTGTTGTTAATGTTGTTGTTATATCATTATCGTTTCGCCGGCGGCGGAGCGTTAAGAGATTTGGCCGCGGCGCAGTTCTCCACGCCGCCGCCTCAGCTCTGTCCCCGCGGCGGGCGATGCTGATGCGCCCGTCGCAGCCGATGTTTTTCGCGGTGCCGCTGATCCGCTGACGGATGCATTCGCCGTCCCACAATATCGCGGCGACAGCGGTTGGCGGCTCGCACGCGATACACACGGCGGGCGGCAAAACGACCGCGTTGGCAACCTTCTTGGCACACGGTGGCACGTTGTGGAGGAGAGTACGACTCGCCGTCTCGGGCTCGTATTTTCGTTCGCATTCCATTCCGGCGATCTTTCTTCGAGACCAGTGTGACCAGTTTCCGCGCGTTTTTCCCGGACCGCTAAATATAATTGCGTACTAATTCTGCAACAGCTGCCGCAGCGGCGTTCGACGCGGTCCGCATTGATAATAAAATACACCCGAGAAAACAATAAGACGTGTTATTATGTTAATAATCGCGGAAGACCGGCATATAGAGGAGATGATATTATAATATGAAATAATAAATAATAATAATTTAAACGAAAAAAATAAACGTATGCACACTTGCAGCGCGTTCGAAATAACAATAATAATGAGGTAGGTTGGAATACCTATAGGTACCGTGTATAGGTATTTCGCAATAGCGACTCTGAGCGCGGTGCAGCACACTTGGCTCGTCGTGTCCTCGGCCCGAAGACGATAGGTGATGTATATTATTATTGTTATTATTATTACCAGCTACTACTGGTTTGCCGGGCCAGGCCGCGGGTAGATGCGCGTTTAACGTACACCTTAATGTGCCGGTCGTGCGTGTGTGTGTGTTACACGGTATAAGGCCATGTAAGGCTGCACTCGTACATGCCGCCGAGTATAGGATATTATATGCATTATGCATGTCGCGCGTGTGTGGTGTGCGCGCGCGCGAAAAAGTAAAGTATATAAAAAAAAAAAAAATTAATAATCGCGTTGTCCGAAGACCGCCGGCCAACAACGGTAACGGCGACGGCGATAATAATATTTATTATATATTATAATGCATTCGGAACGAGTCGAACCGACGCGACGTCGTCCGCGCGTTTTATAATAACTATTATTATTATTATCGAGAAAAAAAAATACGACAGATACAATAATAATAATAATACGCAAGCGTGCGGTTATTATATGTTTTACATAGCGGTTAATTATTATAAGGGTGACGCGCTCCTGTCGAGAGCACAATAATTATTTACCGTCATAGACACCGCCGCCGTTGCACACATCGTCATATTATTGTTATTATTTCGTTAATTTGTCATCGTATGTATTGTGACCGTGCGATTGCGGAGGCGGCCGGCGCGCAAAGAAAAAAGTTCCGCGAATAGTATAATCAAACCCGACTGAACGACGTCTTGACGGGCCGGATTAAATCATCAACAGCCCCGGACCCAAGATGAGGCCTTAAAAAAAGAATAAAACTATAAAACAATTGTATTTCATTATTGTATTCTGGCAAAATTAATTACGATTTTGGTTAAAACACTTCATGCCACGTCTTCCTTAATTTGCATATACCTTACCTTTACTTTAAAGAAAACCGTGAGAAGTCGGTAACGTTGGTACCTATACTTAATAACTGAAAACCCGTACGAATCAAGTAGAGCTATAGTAAAAGCATCAGTACCTACAGAGATTACACATTTTTCCTGATTTACTTACTTATACCCACTACCTATGTACTGTGGCGAAAGCTGAGGTATAATACCTCAAAAGCTTTGAAAACCAAACCTAACCCCTCGTAGTCTTTTGCCGCACGGCAACCACGGACCCGTTCGGGCTCGATCGCGACACGGTACCGACGTTCTCAATCGTCGTATTGCAGCCATAATATTATCGTCTCCGCGTCACGGCCGATCCACCGTTTGCGGCCGCGGAAAATCGTATACATTTCGGACTGGTGAACGGTGTGTGAACTGCGTACATCATCGCTTACCGGGCGGCGACGATCTAAGAGAAAAAAAAATAACGAAACGAACCGTCGGCGACGGACGTGTGAAATAGAAAAATAAACATTACACGGTTCGGCATGTCGTTATGTGCATAATAAAAATATATACACCGTGCACGCATCGCAGTGAAAAAAAAAAACAACAACAGCCACTCGACGAACGGTATCGCATCTCAGCGTTGCATACAGCCTGCACTCGGTCGTAAAATAATAATATCATATTAGTGTGTGTGTGTGTGTGTGTGTGCGCGCGCGCATTTGGTGTATTATTATCACATTATAATGTTATTATTATATATAGTTGTTATGCGTGCACGGTCGGTCGTCGGACGAAGATGACGAGAGGTCAACGTTCGGTAATATTTTTCGCCGACGTCTGCGTCTGGCGGCCTGGTAGTAGTAGTCGCGCACGCACAACGCACAGACGCACACACACGGCCACAAACGCACGCTACAGCCACACGACGACGGTGGTGAGTGTGTGTGTGTGTGGAGGAGGCGACACACCCGAAACACGTCCGTCTCGCTTTCCGACCGTGTGCCGATCTTCGGCGTACCCGTGACTGGGTATCCTCCGCTGTGGAGGTGCCGACAAACGACAATATTTTGACGGCACACGACCGTTTTGAATACCAATACATCACCACGCATAATAATCAGTATACGTGGCGCATAATATTCATAATTAATAGTAACCAAGTCGTCCAGATTAAAACCGAAGTGTTCTAAACGTTCAACGCGTTAGCTAGGCGTTCTGGTGGTCGCTGACGTCAGACAAACCCACCACTCGGTTGGAGATCTTTTCTACGACTTTTTATTATTGTCCAATGACACCACATGACTGGTTTGCATAATATATAGTGCTTAGAAATTATCGCTAACGAGACGTCCGTAAAACGGGTAAACGTGGACAAACGATAAAGACTTCTACTACTCCTAGTCCCGGGGGACCGGGTCTGACCCGACCGTCGTGAACACGACAGTCGTAGTGCACGCCGACTGATATAGTATGTATCGAAAAAAATGCACTTTTCCGGAACAACAAAACAAAACAAAACAAAACAAAAAAAAAAAACCATAATATTATGACGTCGACGTGCGTGAAAACGTGCGAGCCCGTATGTGTCGGTACTTCTTGGTCTATAAAATAACAATAATAATAATAATAATAATAATAATGTGACGCGGCTAATAATTTCGGGTTTTGGCGACCAGACGGTTGCGCGCGCACTGGCGTATACGCACACACACACACAAGGATCCGCGCCGCCGACGACGACGCCGCCGCCGCCCCTTGTCTGGTCTCGACGTCTGCCAACGTCGCCGTCGCCGCTACCGTTCCGCTCGTCCCATCGCTCCGCACACTGGTAAACGCGGCATGAGTGTGTGTGCGTCTGTGAGCGCACACCGCTCCGCCCCTCCCACCGCGCCCCGACGGTTCTATCGCAACACTGTGTGTTCTTCCCACTCTGTTTTCCGATGCGTGTGCGTCGCCGCCGTCGTCTGCGTGTCCGACCGTCGCCGCCGCTGCCGATCGGGGGCCAGCAGCGCTATTACGTTCGACTCGGTCACGGCACCACCACCACCACCACCACCGCCGCCGCTGCCGCCGACGCCAACCCGCCGCCGTTACCGCTACCTCCACCATCACCAACGTCACCGGCACCGCCGCCGCCGCTACTACTACTACTACTACTACTACGACGCTACTACTGCCGCCGCCGCAGTCGCACACAGTCATTCGTGTAGTGTACGCGTGTCCGTCGACGAGTGTGTTCGTTTTGTTATTCTCGTCCGCGACGTGTATTTTTGTTTCATTTTTTTTTTTATTATTTATTTTATCATAACCATAAATATGTATATGTATACCGCTTGAATGTATAATAATATAACATTATAAATATATATATATATATATATATCGATATAAAATCGTTAATTTTTTTCGACTGTACCGACGCGCGTGTGTTCCGAGTGTGCGCGTATATTATTATATTCGTATTTCGTGTGTGCGCGCTCGTTCTTCTCGACATACCTACCAAAGGTATTTACGATATTAATCGTCATAGAGCATGCTTTTAACGCGCGCCATGATACGCGTTTAAACACAGAGTATTTAATCGTGAGTACGTGAATTTTAAGTGGTTTTTTTCTTTTCTTTCTTTTTTTTTTTTTTTGGTTTGCGTTTTAAATCCGTTTTCAGTCGTTTGTTCACTCGAGCCGGTGTTTGGATACGTTTTCGCGAGTGTTCCCGTAGCATGCGCGATTTTCACAGATTTTCTAACGACCCGTACCGGTGTGTTGATGGTGTTGTCGTCGACGCGGTCCAGCCGCGACACATGCCGTCGTCGACACGGCCGCAGCGGCCGCCGGTGATTGTCGTCGCACGATCGTCCGCACACTGTGGCCATGACGTGTTGGCATTCGACGCGGCGATATGAGTACCGTCGTCGCAGTCGACCAGTGACTGGAGCATCACCGAAATCGGTAGCATCAGTAGTAGCGGTAGAAGTAGGAGTAGCAGTAGAAATAGTAGCGAGAACGGCGTAAGACACGAGCCCTCGGCGCGGAGAAGACGACGGAGAAAACGACGAAGACGACGACGAAGACTGCTGACAGACGACTCGACCAGCGCGGTCGAGATGGAAGACGACCACCAAAACGATCAGCAGGTGAACAACCCGCACATAAACAAAGTGCTGAAAACGTACCAGATGAGCGCGCCCAGGAGCCTGCAAGGGCCGAACTCGGTGCTTGACGAACCGTCCGGCGCCGCGGTGGCCGTGTGCTCGCCCAAGGCACCGATGGCCGGCGGTGACTCCGAGTCCGGCGGCGGCGGTGGCCGGAAGACGCCGGCGCCGGCGCCGCCACCGCCGCCGCCGCTGCACCCGGTGCTGTACGTGCCGGACCAGTCGGGATGCGAGCTGTTCGAGACGGAGCTGGAATGGGAGAAGATCGCCTGCTTCATGGTGGGCGGCGAGATGCGGCTCTGTCTGCCGCAGATCCTCAACACGGTGCTCCGGGACTTCACGCTCACCCAGATCAACCAGGTGTGCGACGAGCTGCGCATCTACTGTTCGCGGTGCACGCCCGAGCAGCTGGACATGCTCAAGCACTGCCAGATACTGCCGGTGACGGCGCCGTCGTGCGGCCTGATGACCAAGACGAACGCCGAGCGGCTGTGCTTCGCGCTGCTCCATCGGATCCCGCCACCGGCGGCCCCGGTGCCCGAGGACGTGGTCACGTTCTCGTTCGAGGTGTTCCACGACGTGTTCGGCAAGACCCGGGGCGTGTGCATGCCCGAACTGTACACCGAAAAGTTCTCGGCGTGCATACAGTGCGTCGAGTGCAAGGCGCTGTTCGCGCCCCAGCGGTTCGTCAACCACATACACCGGTTCACGGGCACCAACTCGTGCCACTGGGGCTACAAGCGCGAGAACTGGAAAGCGTACGTCAAGGTGTCGCACGGGCACCCGGACTACGCGCAAGTGGTCAACCTGTTCGAAACGTTCAAGGAGCAGATCGACGAGTCGGCCACCGCTCACTTTTTCTCGAGGAAACGAAAGCAGGTAAGACACACGAAATATGATATCATACCAATAATAACGTAACAAAAACAACCGTTAATTTATAATACAATATAACCACGATTTCGGTCGTTATCGCGGTTGTTTTCGCATTACTATCGCGATCGCGGCGGGTAAACGTTTTTGATATTATAAACGCAAAGCGCTGGTCAAGTCCGACTAATAATAGTCACACACACACACACACGTATATATATATGTACTAGATGTGTATAGACGAATTCCGAGTACTAAGCCATTTCCGCCCAGATAACGTTATCTCTATTCGCCGACCAGTAGTAGTAGTAGTTGTAAAGGGTAGACCCGATTGCGTACGATTATCATCATTAATTTTGGGAACGACGTTGCGCGTTCGTACTTACTGTCGAACCGCACGGCAATCCTAAAATACGCGTCACGGTCGCGTTATAAATGAGCGCCGATGTTGTCAAATTTATAATAATTGGGTACCCGTACGTTTTTCCGAATACTCAAATCCAATTTTTTTTTTTTTTTTTTATTTCGTCTGCCGAAAAAATTTATCCCGCGGTGGTTTTAAGGTTATAAATTAACTCGTAAATTAATTTGTGTATATTTATCGGTCATAATATTGTACATAGTTTTATAATCGTCGTCATTAAAATTGCTGTTAAAAAAAATTGGTTTAATATGGTTTGTCAGTTTACGTCATAAAACAATCAAAAACAAACATGTCAACAATTTGTTATTAATTTTCAGACTATTTTTATATATTTTAATTACGCTTCGATTACATTGTAATTTGAATAGAAGACACTTTTTTTTATTGCCGTCTCTTGTAATCGAACGTTTTTCTTCGACTTTGATCGCCATTTATATTGGTTACATTAGTGTATGGGAACTGTGCGTAATTGGTGGCTATTTGTACATACGTTTTACATTTTATGGTAGATTTATGGTCAGCTTGATTCTTCAGATTAAATTGTTCAATAAATTTAACATAGCACAAATATGAATTTATATGGAATCTTGATAATGTGAAAAACCGTAAAAGGTAGCATCGATAAACATCCTCATACGCAATCGCGTCATAAAAATTGCCCGTCCGTTTGTTCCCCGAAAACCACTCAATACTTATCTGTTATCGCATAAAGTGTTCGTGCCAAACGCTATCTATATTCCGTAATCTCTATAATCTGTACCGGCCGAGTGATGTTATCGGACCAGCTACTACAACAGCAAGTACGTTGTCAAGGACCGTTGTCATCTCATCTGTCTCTCTCATCAGTGACGTCGAGTGTCCGCGCGCTGTACTCTACATTATAATAATAAATTATTATTTAAACAAAACACTGCTGCTGCTGCGTTGGGTTAGGTATCGCAGAATACTTTAGTTAAATACAATATGTATAGGTGTTTCTCAGGTCGCGCAACGATGTCTTTTCGGATAATACTCGCAAATGTTTTATAATTGGGGTTGTCGGAGAAAAGTGAAAAAAAAAAACCGACGGAAGAAGTAATAGATACTCGTACAGAAAAAAAAAACAAAAAACAACAATAATAGCCTCGTATTTACGTCGGTCGCCAGTGGTATATCGACGGTCGTGTAGACGGCAAAGGTGACAGTTTGTCTCGGGGCGTAAGACTAATTGTTTTGGGGTGCGGGCGTTTGTCAACTGTTTGATGGACAAATAATATTACGTTTAAAACGTAATGAACGTTAATAAGGGTCTCTTGGAGGATTATTTCTTTTTAATATGGGGGCGAGTAGTATATTTTGCTTCGGGGACACTTGAATATGACGTGTCGTGTCGGTGCACAAAACGAGCTCGCCCGCGTTCGACGGACGAGTACAGCGACGAACGCGATTTTTAATATCATGCGTATGGAGGTACACGATAATGGCAATAACGTTATGCACGCACGTACCAGCCGAATCGTCCAGACGTGTGTGTGTGTGTGTGTGTGTTTAGAATATCGCGTGGAGTGAGCGAGAAAGAGAGTGACGATGACGAGGTCACATATTATTATTATTGTGCCGCGATCGCATTTGTGTGTGTCGTGTATGTACGCGTTGACGTTAGGCTGTCGTTAGGTGGAAGCGGCGGGAATGGCGTGCGGCACACACGGTCGTCGTCGTCGTCGTCAGGGCAGCGGCGCGCAATAACAAACCGTACGAAACGAAAAACAAAATCAAATCGTGCGCGCGCGCGTACTATGTGTGTCGCGAACAAGACGACGATATTCGTATGCGCTCGCGTTCGACGAGTGCCGTCTATATTTAATATATTAATATAATATTATTATATTTTATAGCCAAGGACGATGTTCTAAACCACACTCACGTCCGACTCGTACTTACACCCACCCACCCATACCGCACCGCTCCACCCCCGACCGTTTGACGGAACCAACGTAATATTACACATTATTATTATTGTAAAATGCATCCTACATTCGCTGTGTGCAATAATGGCGCACACGTCATCCGTC
This sequence comes from Aphis craccivora, assembly GCA_009835225.1. Classification (NCBI taxonomy): domain Eukaryota; kingdom Metazoa; phylum Arthropoda; class Insecta; order Hemiptera; family Aphididae; genus Aphis; species Aphis craccivora. The sequence continues at coordinate 44,131 of VUJU01000941.1, read as the reverse complement.
TCCGACTGCGACTTTCGTTATCGTGGGTAACATCGGTGCGTGTGTGTGTGTGTGTGTGTGCAACACTGCCCCTCCGACCACCCGTCCGTCACGTATCTTTCCGGCTCGCGTACTATGACGACGACGAGACTGTTTGATATTTTATTGTTGTCGCGTTATTGACCGCCGCCGCCGCCGCTGCGCACAGGTGGTTCGTCGGGTTCGATTTTTCCAATTTTTATTGTCTATTTGCGTTTTATTTCTATGTATATATAATAATATATTCTTACTCACCGCGGTGTACCACGCGACGAAAGCGACTAGAGACTAGAGAGCGAGTTTGCCACCGGCCCGGGACGACCACTGCGGTATTAATATTGTGCTTTTGATCGGCCGCCAGGGAGAGGTGGTCGGTTATTTTATCGCAGACGCGGTGCGATGTCGGTGTCGGCGGACGGCGAGAAGAAAACGTTTTCTATAATACCTTCCTACGCACAACAATATTACAATGACCGCACACCGAACGCGTTATCCGTTCTCTCGAATATAATAATATATGTATATTTTTTTTTTTTCCGACGGAATTCCGTAATAAATATTTTGACTTGCCGAACGTGCTTCGCACAGCGACGCCAGCGCACAAACAACATAACTATAAATTGCGGGTTTTCCTTGAAATCAAAACGAAAGAAATTAAAGCACATTAAAATAATTATATTATTATTATGTGTGTTCGTTCTATTCATATTATAAAATATGCACTGTAATAGTAATAGTAATAGTAATGTAATAGTATGTTATCGGTGTTTGTCGCCGTCGTGGGCCTAAGTTATAGTATTATAGTTGTGCCTTTATTATCTCGCCGCCGCCGTAACTAGTTTTTACTGTAAATCGGAAACCATTAAAACGTTTATCGTCCCATTCATAAAAATCAGACAATATTGCCGCGGTATGAAGTAGGTACCTCTATGCGATTATACAACAGCGGTGCGTACAACAGGTTGTATATTAGATGAAAATATTTAAATGCACAGACCGCATACTATCGTTGTTTTTCACATGGCGTGCATGTTTTATTTTGGACAGAAACGTGGTTTGTGCGGTGACTAGCGATTGAGTAATCGCCGCGAAAACGAATAGTGATAATAATAACAAATAGACGATCGCGTGTACGGATCGTCATTGACGCGGATAAACGGAGGATAATACACTAACCGCGATTTGGTGCACCGGTGGCGGGGACTAGGTGTAAAAATATCGGTTTTCGCTATCCGTCAGGAGTTAACGTGGCTACTGCTGATATTTAAGTTGCATTAGTGGTCACTGGTCGGTTACAAATCACAATGGCGGCTGTAATTTTACAACGTTATTATTATTATCATCATCATATAAATTGCGTTTGAGCAAGAGACGACTCTTGTGGAATATTATTTAGGGATTTAACATTAAAACACGTACTAGATTACGTTGTTTTTTATTTGAATTCGAAATTGGGTTATCTGTTATTGACGATCTATTTGCATTTAATATGAGTGTATTAATACCGCACTAGATTGGTTTCTGAAGGGTGAAGACTGAAGAGTTTAATTTCTTCTCAAGATATTTTTTTTTTAAGTATAAATAATAATATTACAAAAGGTTTTTAATCCTCAAATAGATATATTATTTTCGTCGACGAAAAAGAAATCCGTTAATGCGGTGGCCGGGGTCCCGGGGAAACTCGGCGACAGCGCAATATTGTTACGGTACGACGCGTCGAATACAGCCATATAGGTGGTAAAGGAATAGGTAGCAGGCACACTATAAAAACGTCCGCGGTTGAACCTCGCGCGCAAAATATTTTCTTGTGACGGAAAACGATGGTCGTTGAAGAAACCATATCCGTCGGAGGCGATGGTGTCGAGACTAGGATGTATTTTTTTTTCATAGTCTTTTTTTATTTATTTCTCGAAATGTTTTTTTTCTGTTTACGGTTTTTATATTATTTGATATTATTGTTATTGTTTCCGTCGCCGGGCGCGGTTGTGACAGGTTGATTGTATGGGCCATTGTTATTGCTTGCGGCGGCGGCATTGGGCTGTCCTCGTGTGTTGCGTTTTCGTTTTGTTGTTGTTGTTGTTGTCGTAGTTGTTGTTGCAGTTGGTTGTTTTTTTTTTTTTTGCGATGAACCGAATGAAAAACGCGTCGAAAACAAAGAGAACCGGACTCGGTTAACCCCGCTCCTTCGCCGTCGTCGACGACTTCGAGTGCCTTCGCCCGGGCCGCGTTGAGGCGGCGGCGGCGGCGTACAATGGAAACAGGAATCGCAGTAAAAATAATAATAATATAATAGGGAACGAGTGAGTCGGGATGACGATGACGGCGCGAGATGAAACGACGAGCGAGAGAGACGTGTGTGCGTGTGTGCAGGTGATGGCAGGGGGTGAAGAACAGGTCTAACGAGCTCAGGTGAATGGCCAGTGGGAAAAATTACGGAAAAAATATCCTTTTTAGGAACGTACGACGATCTTATTACTCGAATATCCATATGTATTATAATATATACATACGTGTGTACGCGTCTTTTTTGGTGTATGTTCATATGTATTATTATATTATTATGCACACTATTCGTCGTTTGTGTGCGCGATTTCGGAGGTCTTATGTCCCTCTCGCTGCAGATCTCCGAGTCCGCGAACCTACCAGGGGATTTGATTGAAGAATACCCACGTGTATCGAGTTACCACACGTATTTTTCCGGTACACCCCGTCGAAATAACGCAGTCGTATCCTTTGTATCGGCACTCATTCAATTTCCGTAGACAGCGGCCAGGTAACAGGTTAGGTGTTTCTATATTATTCTTATATATAATCTATAGGATACATTATTGACATTGCTCAACAAGTACAGTATTAAATTATCATTACGACTATTTGCGTTTTTTTTCGCACGTCCTCATTGCAACAATCGATATATTTTTCTCGGGCCGACCCTGCGGCCTGATCTCATCCGTCCGAAGGCTTTGTCAGCGACAGGCTCATGTATAATATAATATGTATTATGTAGTACCTACCTATATGCGTATAGGAATTCTCGGAACGCGAAGTCTCTACAGTCTACCCCGAGTTTGGGACGCATACTCGCATAATATGATAAACCGATCTGAACATCTAATGATGTATGTTTATATATTATATAATACGACCATTCTCGTCGGATACTTCCGTCCGTTCACCATTTTTGCGGTTCACGTAACACCGGGTTTACATGTACGCCGCGCGTGCCACGACGACCGGAGCGCATTTATGCATCGCCCCGGATACCCTCTAGGTTATATCGATTAGCTTGGCACATCTCGTTTTATTATTCCGGTATTTTCTAACGTTCGCCGATTCGTATATACATACATTCCCAAATTATTAAGTTCACGAGGTGCACTAATATTATTATTCGTGTGTATACTGAAAGCATTAATTTAGCACTAAATTTTGTTACTATAGCGGGTATTAGTGCTTTCCATGTTCCCGCCAAGTCGAAAAATGGAAATAGCGATAATTCGGGTTTGGTGAGAGCACTATAAATTTTATTTTTGCATATCCTGAAATCACTAATTCAGCACGACATTTTGGCATTATAGCTGGAATTAGTGTTTTTTATGTTCCCGCTAACTTCACGGACCTGTGACAGCCGGCCCTTTTCCTAAGTCTGTGTACATAATATGTAAGTTTTCCCACTCACGAACATGCACAATAGCGAATTTCCTTCGTGAATACCCACTTGAGAGAGTTTGTTTGTATATGTATTTACGCATATTCTAGGTGGAACAGGCCGATAAAGGGTGATAGTCAGGAGTGTCACGTACTATGTATCCACGGATAAAAGGTCGTCCTATAATTATTATTAAATGGCCAACTATACTCTGTTATTTTTAAAAAAAAGCCAACAACCAATAATTTTATACATTTATATTATTACTATATTTACTAATTATATAGGTATAAATTATTTGAAATAGGTACCTACTGAAACCTAACTCTCTAATTGTTAAAGTAAACACTTCTTATTATTCAACTATTGTTAGGTATGCTAATTTTAGTTTTTAGTTTTTTAAATTTAATTTATTTTATATTTGTATGGCCTCACAAGATTGAATAATATAGGTACTACATCAGTGATTGGAGTATTTTGATATTGTGTAACGTTTTACATTAAACTCAATGACTAAATGTAATACAAGTGTAAGTACTTTATTACTCCACCGCATACCTATAATAAGAGCGATACTTAATGAATTGTTTGATTTATTTGTGCGGGCGCACATCACTAACAAATATCGCTCACGTTTAATCCAGGATTGGTGGAATAGCAGTGCTGATTTCCATCCAGAATCATAGATATTCGGATATTAAATAAAATATGCTGTTAATTGTATTATTTTAATACGTGTAGAGGTATTATAGTATATACATTCATAATTGGATACATTTTTTTTTTCACTTTTCACAATCGGAATCCTGCTCGCACAATGGCGAACAACCGGTTATCGCCCGTGCGCACTAATAAGATTCTCGCGATATATGTTATCATATAATTTTTCCCCGTCGCGTGACGCGTTGTTTGAATAGATGAAAAGAAAAATAACTGAATCGATATATTAATAAAACATTTCGAGGACGCGGTCGTGTACAAGTCTTCAATCGACTCGCTGGATTCATAGGATTCGTGTAGCGGATCGGGAGCAGGACAAAAACTAAAAAAAAAAATAATAATATAATGTGATGTGTATTCTTCTGGCTTGAATAATATATACGACGAGTGGTGGTGTGGTGTACTACGATATAATATAATCTGTGCTCGGCGTTCTGATTCTCGCGCGCCAATACGCGGACGCGGCGGTGAGCGCGCGCGCGGCCAAAGAGCAGCGGCCAGCCAGCGCGATCCGCACCGGCAGAAATAGCCGCGATCCAAAATTAGACGCGCTCGGACGGAGCCTGTGCTGCTAGCCGCCGCGTCCCGCACCTGCCAGAAAGTTAAACGGATAAGCGCGCACGAGGAAAAAATAAAACCGTATCTCGTGTGCGCCGCGTACACAGAAGGCGTATTATAATACGGCTCGTACGATAAATATTTATGAACCTATTCGTCTTTTTGATACACTTTCGTTTTTCCGAGGACCCGCACGACCGTGCAGGATGTCGCTAGACGATAGGAGTACACTGGCACTCTCGAAATCCAACGACTTTGCAACGTCTCCCTCCCCCCCCTCCCCCNCCGGTGTACTTATGCGTTCGTATCGACTTGGAGCAATATTTTTATTGCGATAACGATTATAATAATAATTATTATGATATGCGTACGAGTACACCTCCTCCCGCCCCGCCGCCGACCACTAAATCATCGCCAATTAACAACGAGCGCGCACGCATCAATTGTTGTGTAACACGAGACGCGACGGCGGCGCCGGAGTGTTTTTACACGTTTTTTTTTTCTACACGTAGTACGTACGCGTCTACGACGACTTACCGCGTGGCGGCTAACGATGTGATATTTTCGTCCCACGCACACCTCCGCCACGGCTCCGGGATCCGCGGGAGACCGTTTGAAATATTATTTTTACGCGCACGCGAGTCGTCGCCGTCTCGTCGGTCGTTCGCGCGTCTACTGCGCGGACGGATCGGACGTCATAATAATATTTTAAAGACGATTATTTTTATTACATATTTCGCATTTATTAATAATTATCAGTTATTTATTGTCTCCGGCGGGCTCATCGCAAACGCGGAACAGACCGTTTCTGTTTCAACGTAACGTTGTCAGTCGATCGCGTTCCCGACGATAGTGTCATAGGGGGCTATTGATTGATTGATATCGTGTTCCGAAACGAAATTCACCGTCGCCGCGCCGCAAACGTTATTTGGAACGTAAAAAAGCACATCCCACGACGGATGTTGTACGTTATTATTATAATATTATTTCGTTACACATAACCGCTCTGTCGTACGGAACGCGAAATTATTTTATATTTTTTATACGTTACGCGACCCCTGGTGGTCTCCGGGCAATCGCGCAACAGCGGCGGTCCGAAACGCGCGTAGGTAGGGGAAGGCGCGCGCGATCGAGAGCTGAAAAAAAGTTGATAAACAATTGTCGGCACTGTTGGCGGCGGTCGAGGATAGTCCTCTATGGAGGTATTGTGCAACTATCGTCTCTCCCGGTGTGTAAAACGAAAAACGCCGACGATCGGGAGAACCGGTTGTTGACCCGTCGGCGCGCCAGCGCCGGCTGACCTTCTCCGTTCAAACGCACGCACGCACTCACGCACGCCTGCCGTGCACGCACGCACATGCGTACGCTAGACCGAACAACTCCGCGCGCGCCGCCGTCAGTCGTCCGCGCGCGGCGCTCGTTCTGCCGCTGTCGCGTCGCGGCTCGGCGGCTCGTTCGCGCCAATGCCGCAGCCGCCATTGCAACACGTTCACGAGCTTCCCACCCGTCGTACACCATCCTACCACCACAAGTCTGCTGTTGCTGCAGCCAGCCGACGCCGTTAACAACAACAATAACTACAACAGAGAGAGAGAGAAGAAAAAAAAACACAACGCCAATACTAATATTATTATTATCGCTATCGTTATCTCTCGCTATCTTTCCCTCTCGCTCGCTCTTTCTCTTTCCCTCCCGCGGTCGAACGTGCTTATTAGTTTTTTTATTTTCCCGACGTTGTGGGTGATGGATGACGACGACGACGACGATTAAAATAATATACAATATTTTTATAATAATAATAATATAATAGACGTGTGATGGGTTAGGCGAGTATTATTATATTATATTATTATTATTGTTTCATATCGTATGTCATTATATTATTTATATTATTTACTGTGGAATATAATATAATAATATATTGTAAACGTCGTGCGATGCTCTTTCGGCCATTCCATATTTTGTGTTGCGTGCCAAGTCCGATTGTTATTGTTCACTCACCAGTCACCATTAATGTAGGAGGATTTATCTGCACCCGTTTGTTTTTAATTGTTATGGAATCTGCAGTTTTATCCCTACGCGTGACTCGATTTAAAGGAACACACGAGACACACCCACGTTGTTGAAATGTTTTTTTTTTTTTTTTTTTAATCCATCTTTACTTTTATCAAATACGAAAAATAATAATGTAGTTAACGAATGTATCACGATACTTATAAATAGCAATTTTTTTCAAGGGGCCTCAGATATTGGTAGTTGCACCTTGGTTGGCGGCTTGGCTTTCCGATACGTAAATCTGGCACTGCTTACTGTATTACGATAACATTATTGTGTGTGTTACGACTCGCGTTGAACTGCGACAAATTCTGACGTCGCTGGCGGGTCAGAAACTTGAACGGCGTTCGACAACGATGTCATTCGATTTTCCAGCGTGTAGAACATAATATTGTTATTGTGTCCGACAGGGTTGGTCAGAAAAGCTTGTTGTGCGTATTTTCTATGATATTATATTTTATTATTTCACTGTTGGTGCTCAAGCTCAACACCAGATAGTGTAGATATTTTTGCACCCACGAAGTAATATTACACCACTATCGAACGTTATTGGCCGGCCGTCGAACGTCCCGAGTTTGGCGCGTTCTAACACGTCGGCTCTCGACGATACAACTATACAGTGGTTCACAAAAAATGCTCCGAGGTCGTTTCATCATGGTTGTACGACTTGTACGCGGTAGATCGTAGATGATGCACATAGGTAGTATATTTTAATTTATGAAAATATATCACTGCAGTGCTGTTTGTGGTCATTACTTTTTTTTTTTTTTTTTTTACTTAAAACCGATTTTTTCGATATAGTTTCTCTCTGTATAGCTGAGCGCTCTGTAATACAGAATATTATATCGTATTATTATTACATGGTAGGCGACACAACGTCCCTATCGTCTCATTCTACTCATGTAATTATTTGTCTGATAGACGAAATGCGTTCTGTACACTTAAATCGTTATTATTATTGTTATTAGTGTTTTTATTATTGTGTATGGTGTACAAAGTCTCCGGAATGCTGTTTTAGCTTGTCGGATTTTATTGATTTTCTCGTTTTTCGTTTGCAGCACATACATTAGGCCCTAGATTACGTTATTATTTTGCTGTTTCTCATCAAGATCTACAATCCGTATTTAGTTTCGTATACATGTATGATCCTCGGTAGTGATATATATTTTCATTGCGTTTAATGTACAAATTACATTTTGTTCTCGTTGCACAAATTTGTCTGTCACGTGCGTTCGGAACGACGTTTCATTCCTTTAAAGCTATATATATATATATATATATATGTATATTATTACTATCGTCCGGGATAAAATGCTACCGAATCCCTTCACTTCTTCTATTAGTACAATACTACAATCGGAACAATCCACTTATTTTTATGCGTCTTCTCAGTTCATATCGTATAAAACGCTGCCGAGAAACGGTTAGATGTCGTCGAACTAAGACATTTTTCTTAATGTATAGGTACAATTAAAATAAACAACGACATATCCCCGCTTTGATTGGAAATCTGTTGATATGGTATAAGGATATAATACTTTTATGCCATCATTTGGCCTTGGATTTGTTTTCTTCATTTTAGGTAGGTACGAAGTTTTTTCCTCTGGCGATGTGCGACAATAATTTGCCGAGTGATTTCTGTAAAGATGTATACTTCGTTGTCACAATTCGAAAACAAAAACAAAATTACAACATCTAATTAAAAATAAACGCTTTATTCTGTAATACAAATAGGTATATCCGGCCATCCAGGCATCCACCACGCTGGCCTCGTTCGTATTTCGACGATTTTTTTTCGCATTCGAGCGTATAGTGATCAAAGTTGATCATAATAATCTCGACTATATGAATCATTTAACCTCGGAAGGTCTAGTCCAGTATTTTACTACACATTGTTACTGCCGCTAACGAAGAACCCACGCTATATTATACCAATACGGTGTACACGTGCCAGACAATAACGGCCGCAACCACAGCTTTGGTGGCGTCGTTGTGTTGTGCGATTTGGCCTTGTGCGAGAGTAGGTATATACTGGCAATATGTGTGTAGTGTATGGTGTGTGTGTGTGAAACGTTAATGCAGTTGTTACTGCACTCGGTGCAAGCGAAACCTTTCAAGGATGACTGCAGTTTTTTTCTCCTTCGTATAATGGCAACCGTAAAATTAAGAAATAATAATGATTATTCTATAATGACGCGGCCGCCTCGTCATTCGGTGCATTAAATTACGATCCGACGGGTAAGATTGATTTTTCAGTTATTCCTAAACTATAAAACAAAGTTATGAACTCTGGCGGTGCAAAAAAAAAATCAAATAAAATAAATCCATTTAATAAATGGCAGGGCTTCCATCTACTGTATAAGGATGACAATTTTTCATTTATTTTCGGGTTTTACGATAGGGAATAGGGAGTGAAGGGTGCGCGCACTAAACTAATGCATTTTTTATTTTCTTCCGCTTCACTTTATCACGAGATTATAACCATTAACCACTCTATACGCTGTGGCTGGTATAACGCCGTAATTCGTCTGTGAAAATGGAATTGGTTTAAGATGGATTTTTTTCTAATATAAACTGTATTAAACTGAGTTTAACATTTTGAAGAAGATAATATAGTTTTATTATATATATATTATATGTATATAATACTTTGAGTTGTTAGTTTAAGAAATTATATTAAAGGAGAGTAGCGGTCTCTACAAATAACTGTCTAAAGGTGATTATTTGTTGAGAATAAAATTCAGAGAGTCAAAAATACTTCAAGGACTCTATATCTATATGGCTGCTGCAGTATAGTAATTTTCGGTTTCGTGCCAGAACTTTTTTTAAAATTATATACTGTTCGAGGAGACCGCAGGGTTATAGAAAGGCCGCAACAATTTTCTCGTGTAAAAAACGAAATTGAAAAAAGTTGTTCTCGAAATTGTGTGCAAGAATATAGAAAACGCTACTGCAAATTGATAAATACTATTAGGTACAATGTAGGTACCTACTGCAACATATTTACTGCAATGATTTTTAATGAACGTATTACTACCTACTCGTATACCAATTGTTTTACTTTTAATTGGAACAGAAAAACGGTGTTGAAAAATAATATTATATACTGATTAAACTCTTGTAATTAATAATATTGTATGTGCTTACATTATCATTCAACACGTGCAAGGAGATAAGTAAAATCAATAATAATAATATACAATCCGGCGGGCTATTGCGTGGCGTTGGAAAAGAGCGGCGGGCCATCCGATAACAGACCAGATGTAATAGGTACCTGTAACGCAGTTGCCGCGACGACGGTATGCCGTAATAAGTTATAATAGTAATAAAGTGTTACTGCGGCTACCGTGTAATACGTTAATAATTATTTAATTAATTATATTTTGTGGAGTAGATAAAGTCTAGGCCGGTTATACTTTGTTCTCGACAAGTATAATAATCGATATAGACATATTAATATTATATAGTGAATGTTTATCAAGCCCTGTGACGTCGTAAAAAACTAATTCTTATCAATCAGATTGAGTAAAGGACTTGCAGTCTTTTAACGTGGTTATAGAATGAGTGTTGACAATACATTTTTATAATATTTTATAATAATACCGCATAGAATGAAACACTGTGTAGGTACACACACTTTATACTTGTATCACTCCATGTAAACTACTGTCAAAGTATTTGTTTAGAGTTTACTTAGTGATTTCTTCACAGTAATTGATATCGACAATATTTTTATATAATGTGACTGTTGTTAGTGTACCCCATATTAACGACGGATAAATATATTTTTTTTTATCGAGGCCTGTAATCAATAGTTTATTTGTAAATAAATAAGCCTTTATATTATTATTTATGTGCATTACCGTCGTCGGATAAGCAACCAGCGCATATTATAATTATATTATTTCCATGCAAATATAATTTATACCTTAGTCAGTTGTTAAACTATAAATTGATAATGACGTTGTTACTCGTTTTTTAATCCAATGATCGAAAATGCTTTTAATGTTCAGAAATCATAATATTTTATAATTTCAGTAGTAAGTAGTAGAGATTTTATGAAATCTATATTATATAACTAACGCAAGCACTAGGTAATCTCGTTCGTTTTACGTAACAATAATATTTTGTTCACCAAAAATATACTATAAATTATAATTTTTTAATTTATTGTATTATTATTAATATTGTTACCGCGGACATGGGTCATAGGATGTGTCTTAGACACAACCCTGTGAATGTTCATTATTCTCAAGAACGTGTTATAACTACTTTTTTATGGTTACAAACGATCGCAGAATTACTTTATTATGAATGTTCGACACTCGTACTTCAGTCGTACTTAATTGCGCTGCATTTAGCTATTAAATGGAACTCTGAATACAAGGTATATCACTTGTATGCTATAACTTAGTATTTTTTTTTTTTAATATTATTTGCAGGAGTTGCTTTCGCTGATTATCAAATTAATGTTATTATAGTATTATAAATCGCATACAGTCGTGTTATTGAATAATTAATGTATAATCGCGCACGGGCGCATTAACACATTATAATATACGATTTGCCGCGGATCGGAGCTGATGAAAACCGGTGCGAAATAATGATTAATGGCGTGTGTATGTGCACTACCTCCGGGAGGGGGTTAAACAGCGGTGTAGCGACTGTGACATCTGTATTTTGTTTCGTTATTTCTTATCGTCGGAGGGACGCCTGATCGTTCCCCCCTAACTCTTTACTCACGTATGATGTTTTAGTCATTACCCCGGAGGCAAAATATTTTAACTGTGCACTGACGGTGGCCCTTTGAATATAGTACCCGGAGGTGTGTATGTATATAAATAATAATGATTATATTGCATATATACTAGGATTCTATATATTATACTCGACACGTACAAGGTGTGGAAAACACTAGCGAAAGGAATCGAAAGAAAGGACGATCACGTCGACGAAATAGGGTTGTACATCGGTGAGCAAGAAATCATATTATATAAATTTATGATTATTTATTTATATAATATACAGGAGCAATAACAAAAAAAAACGTGTTTTGGGGTTATTGCTGGGTAAACATTTCTTTATTGTTAACAAGTTTCCACACGGGGCAGCACCCATGATATTATCATCATTATTATTATTATTCTCCACCGCTGTCGCGGCGTTTAATAGCAATTGATTTGCGTGGCGGAGAAAAACGGGGGCTTTTTATTTCGCCGACCGACCAACCCCGTACGACGTCGCCTCATGAATACGTAACGATTTTCCAGAAAAAAAAGCAAAAAAAAGTACCTAAATATTCCTTTTCGCGTGCAGCTGTATGTGTGTGCAGTATTTCTAAAAATTGCCCTCTGACTCGGCCCTATAGGAATGCGATTGGGAATTTATACAAAAATGTGTACAAAATGTTATACAAAATGTGTGCGAGAGCGTGCAACAGCGCGTTACGACCGGGCAAAGTCGGGGCTACGCTAATAAAAAGAGGAATTCTCGATTTTATATTTATAGCCGTTATTATGTGCGCGAGTGTGGCACAACACACTGTGTGTACTGTGTATATTATAATATACTATTATGTGCTATGCACCCGCGTGCATTTGGTTTTTCATCGTGTTATATATTTTTACGCTTGAAATTTTGTCCGTAACACCGACCACCGTCCATCGGGCCTTTGTAGCCTTCGCAGTGTTTAATAGATCACGACCGTTGTCATATATGCGCGGGCGGCGGGCGATTGTGTGTTGTACGAATATGTCTATCGTAAACTGTGGGCGGGCGGATATCATGACGATGACGATTAACGGGTGGTGAGATTTGTATTGGTTTTTTTTGTAACGACTACAGACATTTTCTTAGGTTTTGAAACGGAATACCTTGGGATAAAAAGTAAAATACTGGAGTACTTATAGCTTTTTTCTTATTGCCAGTTAAATTATTAGACATCCGCAGGCTGCAGTATAGTATTATATTATTAATTAAATTGCCCGGCGCCCGCGGGATCACTGATTAATATTTTGACTACTATATTAGAAAATCAGAGAATTTTTGGGTGCCTTCCAAGTTTAATGTTCACGCTTGTCCAAAGAAATTAAAAACTGTCAAATCAATAAAAACCTTAAAAAACTAAATTTCTTGTTTGTGAGTCAGATATAGTTCGTCTTCTGGTATTACAGTGCAATAAAAATTTGACTTTCGACGTGTCACCCCGGTGATTATTGATTTTTTTTCTTGACGATTCTCCTTAAAATAAAACTGCTGTTGTGGCATAATAATATTATATAACATGTATCATTCTTTAAGGACGCGTCGTCCTTTATATATGTATACGCATCACGGCATCAGATTTCACGCACTGCAAAGCTTCGGTGCTCGCGGCGTGTGATTTTCTCACGAAAAACCGGCGAAATCTCGCTCTCTGTATTATTGGATTTATCCGGAAAGCAAACAACCGTCGCGGCGCCTTGGACGTGCCGGTCACCGGTTTTTTCTCTATCCCTTTACTCTCTCTTTCTCTCTATCACTCTTCCTCTCTCTTTGTCAGATTTCGGAAGGGTCGGTAACACAGCAGAAAAGCGGTTGACAGCTGATGACGGACAGGCGGTCTGAGCAGGCAGTGGTTAGTGATATGGGGGGGGGGGCACGTCGCGCGGGCCCAGCAGGAGTGTATTCACGCACAGAAGCGCGAACACGAATCTACGTGTGTGTGTACACACATTCACTAACTGTATTTAATATTATGTATACCATATACATATTATTATAATTATGTATATGTATATATTATGTGTTCACCATGCACACGGGTAACGAGCACATTATGATGCGTACATGAAAAAAAAAATGAAACGATCAATAACGTGTTTTTCTCACGGCGACGATGACTTTTTCTTGCTGCCGAAAACAAAGTCGCCTCACACCGTCTTCGTTGCAAACTTAGACTAGCTGGGTATATCCGGTAATATATATATATTCTATTTTTAACTTTTTATTTTATACCACCGTATCTAATATTATTTCAATATGGTGTTATCTTTATATATAATATAATTCATTTATATTATTTGGCTTTATAGTCATGGGGTATGGGATCTGGGGTCCATGTTTGGTCTTCAAGGGACTGGGTCACGATACCCCCTCTCTTTGGACGAGTCTGTTTATAGCTCTCAAATGTCGGTGTACGCGTGCGTATTCCCCTTGAATAATAATAATAATAATAAAAATTTTAAATATAATATACTAATAGACAGTAAATGTTACTTATTATAATATATGTACCTATAATGTTGTCACAAATACTATTCACGCAAAATTGTTCATGTAATCTGTGTTTCTATAATATACAATATCCGAATATCCGTTAATGTTTGTCCAAACGACTGTATCGTATACCTCCTATTCGTCATTTGTGCAATGTCATCTCGTCTGCGTTTCTATAACTTGTATTTTTCCTTGCTCGACAGATAGACAGGTTCCGCGCGCGTCGTCGTGCTTCCACTTCTTAGGTGGCGGTTGGGTTCGGCAAGTGGTGACGCTATTACATTTTTTTCCATCATTTTTCCTCATATTTCCTTCTGTCATTTTATTTTTCTTTATTTTTTTTCCTTTTTTAATGACATACGACTTGACGTCATGGTCGGACGCAAATATTTGACAGCGACAGTTGGCGAAATAAGGACTTACTTCTTTCCCCTCGTCGTCCGATATTCTGATGCAAATCCTTCTGTCAGGTACGCTGCTGCTCTACTTTTATACCTTTTTTTTTTACTTAAAGTAAATATCAAATGGCAAATATTTGTCGAGTTACTGGAAAAAAAAGCATTAATATTCCCTCGTCAGTTTTATTTTTTTCAACGATACATCTCTCTGACATGTTGAGTACGACATTTACAATTTTTCTAATCGCGTCATACAAACGTATATCATTAGTGTTTGTTGTGTATATTTTTTTCATCGACACGTCAAGTAAAAAAAAAAAAAAATATGTCTATATTGTATTATATAATTATAGAATATACATCGATATAGCTATAGAACATCAACTTAATAAACTCAAACATAATTAAAAACTGTATAGCATTCTATCATCGTTTATTATATTACATCATTATTATACATAGGTATATATATTTTCCTGGAACCTGCCAAATCCTTGTATTACAATTGAAGAAAATTCCCTTATTAAATTGTTTTTGCTTACAAATAGTTATATATATATATTATCTATACACATTTTCTTTGTAAACCGAAACGATTTTAAGTGGGAATCATGTTTTTATCTGCATATCTTAGGACTTAGCTGATTTGGTTTGTTTTTATTTTTGTAATTTAAAATTTTAGTCGTTACCAGCTGTCAAACATTGTTCCTTAAAAGAATCTAAATATTATCTATCTTTTAGTTTGTAAAATGCTATTATAAGTTTTTCAATATATTTTTTATCATAACTTATCATTTATGTTTTAATAAATATTAAATATATACATTAAATTGGTTTTAAAATCTATTTATTATTAAAGAATCTCAGTAATATATATTTTCGTATTTTGTTTTATTAATGAGTTACAATATTTTTCTCCATTGCGTTTCAATAATTTAATTTTTAACGTATTCGTTGATAATTATAATAATTTATTTAACTATTATATTATTATCTATTACTCAACACAAGTCCGTTTAAATATTTGTTTACTGCACATAATAGTTTATTTTCATACTAATTGATGAAAATGTTAATTTCACATGTTATAATTAATCTTCCACTAACCATCATCCAACTTTCATATGTCGAGAAGGAACTAAGGTTGTTAATACATAGATATACCCATATGTTCAAAGTTTGTATACCTAGTACCTACACGTTTTATTATTAGCTGGGCACATTATTTTTCAATTTTCAGATAGCTTTTGACCTTATTTTACTGTACTGCAAGATGTGGTATTAGTGGTATTACATATAATCGTGTGGTTAAAGAGCTCATTAAACAATATTCCATAAATAAACAACTAAGTTTATCGATAAGTATACATCAATATATCGATTACTTTTTGTTAAAAAAAAATTGAAATACATCTAAAATGTTATTCCATCATATGATTAATGATTATAGATAGATTTGTTTCCAATTTCAAGTTATCTATGTACAGAAATATTACGTTAATCTTAAATATTATCCTATACGTTTTAATACTATGTATATCGCAGGTATATCCATTGTTCACTTCAATTGAGATTTTCCTCCAACTCAGAAATTTCAAGTTATATTTTAAAAATAATGTTGGTACCTATACTGTAGAATTTAGACCCTATATATCTACATAATATGCGTAATATATTATAATACTTAATAAAATTATTATATTATACGCGTGGCTGTCTGGGAAAACAGAACACGTATAATACAAATTGCAAGCTCGACCGTCATTAACCCTATAAAAGTTTATCGCATTAGTTATTATAGTTACAAGTGATAAGATAACGTCTTTCGTTAATTATACAGTATTTGGAAACCATTCAAAATGTTTATTTAGTGAAGAATATTAGCTCTGCAGTTCAGGATTATTTTAAACAATGCAGAAAATTGCATAAATCTCTTGGCTTTTAAATGTCTTTTAAAAAGTAATGTTTATCTTTATTATACAATATTTTTATACATCATTTTTTTATGTTATCAATATTTTTGAACAATGCTAATAGTATAATAATCAATATTCGCAAAGGTCATTTTTTTCTATGTACAAGTATGTATTTATTTTTTAAGTATTTTTTCTTTTGATCACACACACATTCGACAGTGTTGTCAAACTGTGTACATGAAAGTCATTGAACTTTGAACTTGATCATAAAATATCGGTTATAATTATTAGTGTGTGCGTATAACCTATACAATATAGGCAATAACTTTATATTCATGTTCATACATGACACACCACTGGCTGTTATTCATATATAAACAATTACATGGTATCTTAGCCGCCAAAGTTCATTAAACATTATATGGTCATAACAGGAGAACATTCTTTGATTGTATAACATCTCAGTTTGCGATCAATTTATCCGTTTAGTACTTATATTAAATATTAATATGAATTATGATACTATTTTATGCATGCATTTATTGCACGTTTGTATGATAATCGTTGACCGTTTAAAAGCAGTGATTATATTATATTCACAGGGATACTATTCTAAATGGTATTTCGTGCACAGGCCTGTATATTATTTTTATACATATAATATAATATATTGTCTCCAATCAGAGACCCATTTGATTGTTATTGGACACGGAGAGAGACTATAAACAGCCATGTAATTGCTGGACACTACATATATAATTTTTTTTTCTTCTTTACCCGTCAATGCCACGCATGTATATTACATATATTGTATAATATACATAATAATAAAATATATGCAACATTATTTTTACAAAAAAAAAAAACAGGTTATACATGTATACACTGTAAAGCTGAACGTCGCCGCGACATTGTAACAATTTTCCGTCTATACTTTGGCTGACCGGTTTTTTAACATAAGACTTTTTTTTTTTGTAATATACCATCAATTGTACTGTGTATATATGTTCTTGGGGGAATTCGCGCCTCGTTCGGTCCTTTTGTTCGCGGACGATTATTATTATTTTCCGAGATGTGTGTGCGCGCGACCCTTGACCACGTCAAAATCTAACCGGACGTATTCGTGTATTTACATACATACGCATAGACCTAACTAACCAAAATTGGCCAGTATGTTCACGCGAGAAGAAGCCACAAACAATAAATAAATGTATATAAAAAAAAAAAATCATGAATGGAACCCGCGGAGAGAAAGAGCAGGAACGAGTAAGAGAGAAAAAATATGCGAAAACGTTTAAAAAACATATAATATACGGGAGTTCTTTTGTGTGGCGCATAAGTGAAGGGATTTTTGAATAACAACAGCGAAAGGGTTATAACGGTGGCGCGTCTTGTTGGTCAGTCAGTGGCGGCGACAACGATGTCGTCGTCTATGACACAGAAATCGGACCTCCCGCGGTGTCTGAGCTCAGCTCATTGTTCGTCATATCGTGCTTCTGCAGCCGTTTCCGACGCTCAGCACGAATTGTGGCTCGCCACTGTTTTTCCGATCGGTAGGTACGAGTATATCACGATGACGTGCTGTATCGTGGTGATCACAAAAACCGTTGTCCCCATATCTTACTTTCCTTGTGGTAGATGTGTGTATAATATAATAAGATATAAATTTAAGCGTATACTATAGTCAAACATAATATAATACTTACACAAACACACAAGTGTAACACACGAACGTGATTTAACTTCGTATAAATTAAAAGTCGAAGTAAAATAGATTTTATAGGACATTATGATATTATAGTATACGGCACTATATGACAATTCCAACTCGAGTATCTCCTCTCATGGATATTGAACATAAATATTAAACAGAAATGGGATGGTATAATATAATTCCTTTTCCTAGTCACATTTCGGTTTTTTCAGCTTTAAGTACGCCCGTATACTTTTATTACAGACGAGAGTATATGACAGTCCCCAATACACGATATTGTAATCGTTTTTTTTTTTTTTTTTGTAACATAAAACTGTCATGATCCGCCTTCAAAACGAATATCGTAAAACGAGATTTATAATCTGTTTGTGGACGTGTGTGCACTTTTGTGAGCACAGTTACTTGTATTACAGTATTATGTATATGGTGGGCCGAGACCTCAGAAACGCAAACGAATTTATTACTCGATGAAAACGGTTTCGGTTTTTAAATCTTTTTGTATAATTTTTTTAGTTTGTTATTGCTATTTTTTATAATATTATTATGATTTGCATTGATGTTATTTGGTTTTATGTAAAAAAAAAAAACCCCATTTCCCATGTACATCATATTACAGTTAATATATTATACACAATGATGATCACTAATGAATGATGATAATCGCTCTCTATATTATATGAGAAAATTGCTTTTTTTCTCAGGGGTAGTAAAAAAAATCAGATAAATTCTGTATCGCGCTATTTATAAATTCTGTTTATTCAGATTTGTATTCGATTACGGTACATTTGATACGCACACGTATTATACATGCGCGTTTTACTTCATGAAGTGTTCTTCCTCTGCCACCGCGGCCACCCTTTTGACATGCATTTGTATGTGCGTGTGTATGTAATGTGCAATGCGGGCTGCTCATGAAAAAGAAACAGACCCTTTAACCTTTGCAACGGTCAAGATGTGTTCACACAATGGAACCACTTAATAGAAATAATGCAAGAGCACGGCACCGAATAATAATAATAATAATAATAATATATTAATAAAAAAGAAGCTATTGTTATTCGCAAAACACTCGTTATTTAACAACAAATCATGGACGTGTATTTTTAAGTATAGGAATAAAATATTGCTTTTATGCTGTTGTTACTGAACACGCGAACATGTGTAGTGTGTCATTAATGTGTAGCGGTGGCGTATGGGTATATTATATAGGTTTCGACAAAAAAAAAATAGGTCGATTCCACGTCTAGAAGGCGGGTGATAAATCTCGAGGCGCCGAATTTCGGTAGGTGAAACTACTATATCTTACTGAATGTAGTTGTGTATAATATAATTTACGATATATTATACACTTACATTATATATAGGTATACATATATGTTACCGCCGTGTGTCACCTATAGCTTGCCAGACGTCGTCGCACCGGAAAGTGAAAACGAATCGCAGGCGCGTCGATTTGAAGGGTAATCTTCCTAGGTATAAATTTACAGACACACACGTACAAGTGTACGTTATGTTTCAGAGGATTTGCAATCCTGTCAAATGTATGTCGCTCTCGGTTATAAGTTTTCAAAATATTTATACGAATTTTCCGTCTACGATATTACATAACGTGATTCTGTTATATATAATATATAATATATAATATATATAAATATATTATTTGGCAGAATGCGTTATGATAGAGGAATGCGCTTCATCTGTGATAAAATAATCTTGACGTTTTTATTCGTTTCTTTAACTCGATTTCTCGCGAGATGTCAGTCGCTTTTCGTTCCTTTCTGCACATCTGCCTAAGATACCGTCCGTCAATTTTCAAACTCGAACTGTGTTCGAAACGTCCAATGTGTATTTCTTAAATTGTCGTCGTTATCAATTGATCCGTACATATGTGATGACAACGATGTTTATATAAAAGGTATTTACTATTTGGTGTTGGAATTGCAATGTAAAGGCTCAGATTGTACAGTCGATCGCAATGCCAATAATTTCTTTTATTCTATGGCATAATAGGTATGATTCGATAAATTAGATAGATTGAAGCGATGTCGAGTTGTGTTCCTATCATGTAGTCTTTGAAAAAATAACCCACATGGATAAGACAAATGCAGCTCACGAATTTTGGCAAAACTTTCGCTGGTCACTGGCTGACCACCAACGGACATCATCATGTGCCCGGGGTCGTTGCACTCCATTTTTTTTTTTAATTTGCACAGAAGAAAAAAAATAAGACTTTAAGAAAACAAAGCTATAAGTAGCCAGTCTTGGATGAGTCCCGTGGACCATATCGTGTCAGTCAACGCGTTTTGGCAATGCTAATCAAAAGCCTCGCGTACGTATGTAATAATATACAAATCGTCTGTTTTCTCCGTAGCGCGAACCAACACATATTCCGTTATACTAATATAGTCGTGTGTATTATATTTTATATTATAATACTAATAACGTTTTCCTAGTGAAAAATGCAAATATATTGTGAAATGAGGGTGAGCGAGCGCTGCTGCAGACTTATTAGATGTGGATGAAAACAAGTTGAAGTGCGTAAGAATTTTTCTCATTATTTTTTTTCTTCGACGGAAACCCAAGGGCCAAGAGGGATTATACTCCTCATCTCCCCGTGCTATTATAAAGTATACACATGCATTGCGTGTATATTATACATACCTATATATATTTATTCCTGCAGCACTGCGATACCACACTGTCGTCGCGTCTGTGTATACACATTATCGTACATATATATATATATATATATATATAGTTCATTGTGTTCACCCCCGCTTTCACAAAATCCCGTTTATCGGCTCGAGGAAAACCTATTACACGGTCGTTTATTTGGCGTGGTACGTATTTATTTTTTCTTCGTGCGCCACTCGTTGCGAAAAAAACCACCCTCGCGCCCACCACCACCGCCGCTCTTCCGGTACGTCCTTTTCCGCTGACCCCCTCCCAAAATATATATAGGTATTATATACATATATTATATTATATAATATGTAGGTAGTCATGTGTGCGCAGGCGGTGGCGCATCACAGCTGCGTTTCATTACACATGCAAAAATGATTGTGTGCAAAGAATATCGTACACGCACGTTTATAATATATATATATATATATTTATATTTACCGTCACATGCGCGTATATTTTCTCGAGTATAACCGCCTTTTGCACACCCGATATCACACCACACACACAAACACGCACTACTGCACTAAGTAGTAAAAAAAGTGCTGAGAGTTTGGCGTTTACATGTGCTGCTCACACGGCCGTGAAAACGACCACGACCTTTCTCACGTGGACGTCGAACACCACTTCGCCTATATAATGTATATATAATATATTATACGTGTTGTTTTTAGATCCGACCGGATAGATATGCTTGTATAGTGTAGTAGTATATAGGTCGAAAAAATAAAATCCCTATTTAAGACCTTTGAAGTCGTCGTCGTAGTTACACACGTAAGAGTTAATCCTCTTGATTCTAACAATGACGTCGACGTCGCGGCAGCGGCAGATTGTCGATGTGCAGAGCAGAACCCTTCACTCGGCCGGCGGCCACCCAGCGTTATCCACACGAACACACCATCGCGCGCGCGCTCTCTTCTATATATTCCAAAACGCGATAGCGAATGAACGCAACAATGACTCGACTCGTTCACAAAGACGGACTTACGACGAGGACTGGTTCCTTTTTTCCTTTCATTTCTTTATTATTACTCTTGACAGTCATTTGATTCCAACTGTGTGTGTGTATGTATATGCCACCATAACTCGATTAACCGTTACGACAACAGTAGGTATTAACTGTTTTTAGTGTATATAATATGTACACACGACTTGGTCTGAGGTCTGAGCGATAATAAGTGTATATATAATATAAATATGATGTGTATATTTTTGTAGCTGCTGTTTCACATACGCGCGTGTCGCGCTTGACAGCACAAATGTCGTCTTATCGACTGCGTTGAAACGTTGTTTTTCTTTTAAACATTATAAGTACACAATCTATTTAAAATTGAAACCCACTAAATCGCGCTTACAAAATAATATGAGTTATAATAAAAATGAATAAAATATTATAATTTAAACCGAGGATAGTTTGGTAGGTACTAGGTAGTAATATGTAGTACTGGTGTACTGTAGTTATCAAATAACAAAGTTATGAATATTTCTAATGACCGTTTCGCGTCGGGCCTGGAGGCATATACAAGTAGATATTTTATAGGCATACAACGAAGGACTTTTTAGTTTTTAATTAGACATTTGTATCTCGCGTGTTGCAAGCAATTCCACTATTTTGGACCCGTAAACTATATACACTAGATATTATAATATTTTGACAACGATAACAGTATAATAACTGTTTATATATTTTACTTGTACTATATAACTATAGCCATACTGATACGAAACTAAAAAAAAATTAACTTATTACGATAAGCAAAATTATGTGATATTTGATACAAACACGCCATGCGCCTCGTGGAAATTTCAATAAAACTGTATATTATTATAATATACATTTACGGTCGGTACTCGGTACATACCTATATCATGTACTGCAGACCGCAGTTCTTAAACTTTGTATTTTACAAACGGTTGTTTTATGTTTATATTTGTGGATTACGCCTTGTGAAAACGTTTTAAATAAATATATATATCAATTACACGTCTCTGTGTTGTGCATGTGTGCTGTCTATTCAATAAGATTGTGACGTGTGTACGAAGTCAAAACAACGAAACAAACACAATTGGTGGGCCTAGATTGAGACTGAAAGAGATAAAGAGTAAGAAAGAGAGAAAGAGAGTGAGTGAAAGAGAGGGAAATACACGACACAGCTGAGAAACAGAGACGAGAGTATAAAAGAGCAATGACACGGACCTACTGCGCGATTCACGTAGAATTTTCATCATGAGAAATGTACAATGAAATAATTGGAAAACCAGAACCGTGATTATCCACAGTATATATACTTACACTAAAACAAGAATGCTAGGCATCTGCTATGAAGTGTTTATTATTACACTTTTTTTTTTTTTTTTACATTGGCGTACAAGAAAAAAAATATTTTTATAATACTGCTGAGCTGTTTTATCATATTATAATTTCACTATCTAAAGATATTATACTCCCATCAAAGATATTCACTTTCAATCAAATTTTTATTTGAAATGAGCGATGTCCACAATTGTGAATGATGAGTTACATAATTTATTCCTACAGACAATATTATAAAAAATAATAATAATGTTGGTTAAATAATAATCTGAAGAAATGTATCATCATGTCTGCATACTTAAAACAATACGGCCGTTTATGTGTTTTATAAATCTTATATTATTGTGACATTTTTTTTTTACATATACGAAGAGCTGCAGTCGCAGCGATACAAAAAAATGTCTAACCATACATAAAACTATATTTGTCTATTTATCAGCATCTCAGTCGTTTCACACGGTAGTTCAGTAAAAAACTGCTTAATTGTTGATATTTATAGAATATAGTGCAACTGTTTTGCGAAAATAATTCAGATATTTTATAACTATCGAATTTCTTATACATATATGTAGGTAGGTAGGTATGACATAACGTGAGAGTTGTTTACGAAAACCTTTTTTGTGATATATCGACTTAAAATGACTTTGATATATAACAAAATAATATTTAATTTCGTTTTATATGGTTCCCCGTGCGTGGGATCGTTTGATATAAAAATTTCGTTTATATCGCGTTTCGGTGTAACGCTCTCGTCTCACATTATAATATTATATACGACGCTGCATCAGCTCTACAGCGTACTCATAATATACGGTAAGGAATCTTTTTTATCGATTGTTAATATATACAAACTAGCGTATAGTGCAGTATTCCATTGTCGACATGTCGTATTAGTTAGCAGTCATCTAAGTCAAGCCTATACATGTTTTAATATAGTTGACATTTATTTAATTGCAATATATTAAAAGGGCGAGTTCGTCCATTAATTTATTTTCGTATTAATTTACGCGTTTCGTCTTGTAAATCAATAATATAATCATTAATCAATGTTATTCATTCGCAATTCACATATGAAAACAAAGAGCGCATACAAAAAAACGACACTCATAATATATATGTACGTATTATGCGTATTCGTACATTTCGAAAGGCACGCAGCAGCGAGAGCAATACGGTCGCATCAGTTGTGTCGTGCACGTGTAGCTAGAAAAAAAGAATTTATAAAAATAAATATATAATACTACGAACGATGAGAAATGGCAACTATAAAAAAGAACGAGGAGAATAATGTGCGAGTGAGTGGTGACGTGCGGGTCTAATAGTGTGTGTACTATGTCGGCGGCATGGTGGCCAGCAGTCAGCACCCACTCGAGCCCATTGAGCATATTTTTAATAATAATACGAACACGCCAAGGTTGCAGTCACGGGCTTTCGCGCGCAGATGTATTTTATGCAGACGACAAGTTACTAGATAGTCGTGTTTTGCGTGCATATTACGTTTCTTCAATTTCTTCTATTTTTTTTATTTTTTTTTCGTCTTCTACTCGTTATTTTTCTAAAACAATTTCCACCTCTCATTCGCGACAGAAACCGCCCAGTGTGTGTGTGTGTCTTGAGTACTGCAAATGTAAAACTGAATCGACAAGGACATAATATAATAATAATAATATGCGCAGGACCTATATCCGTGGTGTACATGAGATATTGCATTGCAGTATAATATCATAATAATATCTTGAGTTGTATGCGTTATAATGACGACCTACGCGATTCTGTAACTGTAGAACGGTATAACGTATGTTTATACTACTACTATTATATAGTCAGTGATATATCTTATTGATTATTGTGTATATAGTTATTAAAAGAAGTACTTATTTATTTGTTCAGCTCACGGTGTCTAGTGAAAACCGTGTTTTTCCATTGCTACAACGATCCCTGTTCCACGTTGTCGTCGTCTTCTAGTCGTCAAGTTTTATGTCCGATTAAACACGATGTAACGGATTTTCGTAATTTTTTTCATCGTTCCCACCCAAATGATATATTCGCCACACATCTACATAATCCTCCCGCATTGTATGAAATAATATAGTGTACATTACCTGTATAGCTCGTCTATATAATATATATACGTGACAGTGGGTGAAGAGACAAAACTGAAAAAAAAACCGTATACAATATTATAATACGCATATATATGGGGTGCAAAACCGAAATGAAAGAATATAGGATAAGAAAACTCTCGGACCGGAAGGAATCGTCAGCAGCGGGGGTGTACGTGCGTTAATAGACGTGTCAATCACGTGGCTAATATTATAATGTGTATATAGGTGTGGGGAAACCTTCTTTGCGTGGCCAGGTGACCACTCCGGGGGTGGGGGTTTGGTGGGCGTCTGGCGAGGGCGTGTGGGAAAAAGACTATAGCGTATAATATACGCATATAATACGACGACGATTTGCGATTACGACGTTGATTATAATATTATAGTATAATATGGTATCTATATAATATGCATAATATGTGCACGTATATGTGTGTGCAAGGAATTTTACATGGACAAAAATATGCCCGTTCATTGTTTAAATCGGAAACCGGACCTGTCGTTTTGTGTTCGGGTAATGGCCCGTGAACCCTTTCCGTTGTGAAGGGTATTTAAACGACTCCCTCGTCACCATTGCTGTGCCGCGTCTCGTTGCCCCTCGATGACGGTTGTTAATAATAATCCCTTACCCGCGAGCTCACTCGTACGTATAACTTAAATTCGGCTTTTTATTTCACATCCTCATAAGTCGTTTCGTGTCGATATATAGATGTCCGCCGCGTTATCGTGACTTGCATAAAAATATCATATTATATGTATTCTCGAAAAAATAAACCCGACCAAATCTTGTCATTCTTCGATTGTAATATTATGCAATACTCGTTATTGCCGTTCTCGCGAAACGTCTGTTGCCGTTTTATATATACAATAACTGTACCGCCGGTGAATATATTTATTTGAACTTCCGTGGCGCCGTCCGTCGTGCAATGCGGTCGTGGCGGCAGCAGGCAGGCCTGATGGGTCGGCGGGAACGGTTTATTGATTTAAGGGGCGCATTTGTAAAATATATAGGTACGCATAGCTATTTCGGTCCTGCGTCCCTTGACAGCAATGGCTGTTTCACTCTTCGCCGTTGTTAGGTCATAAATGCTCGTTTGACAGAATTTTCACTCTTTTTTAACATTTTTAACGTCGATCACTATATTATATAACTCCACAATCCGCAGTCACAGTATTTATTCACCTAACCGGGAGCGATACATTGTTCACAAAAGTTTTTGGATTCATTTTTTGGATAGTTTGGTTGAATATATTATATGGAGTATACGATTCTAGTGAGGAATGGACGTACACATCATAATCATCATCAAAAGATTTGTAATATTTCTTTCGGAAGTGATTATAAAGTCAAAAATGAGTATTTACCTCATTGTATAAAATCGTTTGCGCTATATTCGTAATTAGGTATTTATAATAAATAATAAAATATGATGTCAACTATAACTCAGGTGAGCTCTTACTGCATCTGAAATGGTTGAGTATAAATCGCAATGTTAAGTATTTTTGTAATATTTAAAATATGTGGTAAACGTCTGTTGTGCCAACGCACTTGCATATTATAAGACTACCTAGTACCTACTCTAAATGTACATATTATGTATATACATATATGCGTCATGACACGTTTTCGGTATTATTAAGTTCGCTCTACGCGAAAACTTTGAAATAAAAATATACTCTTTATAGATAGGGGCGTAGAAACACATAAGACCTGAGGCGATTGCTTGACATCTTTGCACTATTGTCGCCGTCGCCTCCTGCTCACATCGTGACGACAAGCCCTTCCGGGGGTGACTCTTTGTCCTGTCACGACTGCAAAGGCGTTATTCGTTTTATTATTATCGTTGCTGCTGCCACTATCGTGTAACAGACAACGTGAATTTAACAAATAAGAGTCAAAACGAACACAAAGCGTCGAGAGAATATATTATTATATATACCTATTTAGTAAATAGTAAATACCTGCTGTACCTATATAGTGCAGCACACTACAGTAAAATATATTTGTATACACACATAAACACACATTTGCATGATGGTCTATACATTTAATTGTTTTTCTACCAACACTTTTGGTGTAGGTATAGTGTGATTCATTTAAACAAGTTTTACGCTCATTTTCGTCATTAAAATGTATAAACGTTTTTATATTAGTTAGGTCTTAGATAGAAGACACTCAATAATATAAAAGACATTTTACATTTTTATTTTTATTTCTTTACCTTAGTTGCATGTATAGAAATTGAAAATTGTAATTAGTATACTTTATTACTATCAGTACTTCAAAATTTACAATATTTTATCACGGTGATCATAAGAAAATGAGTTAATTTTATGTTGAGTTTTATTATGTTGAAAAACATATAAGTACCTATATAGTATATATTATAATATTATATTTGCAATGACACAAAAAGCTTTTATTCTCGATATCTTTCATATTTTATTTATTAAATTTACGCACCATTGCATTTTATAGGCCGTTTATGTGTACGTAATGCGTGATTTAATGTCTCTAGTATTTTATGGAGTATATAATATCTATATATATATTATGCACGTGTATTATTCATGGCTCATGGAGTATTCACTATCGTCAAACGCATCTTAATGAAATATGTTCGACACGACTATACACGAGATGCAATTACTTATATTATTGCTATAACTTATATACGACGGAAGCCTTAAATTTTTTTTAAGTGGTTCGGCTGACTTGTACACATTCACACATCATATATTATTATGTTTATGTTTGTAGTTTATTGCTTTATAAATAATAATTGCCTGGCTGTCGTTCATTAGACTCGTTTTTAAGACGTTTTTATTATTTTACTTACGTGTAATGTACACTTACGTATGTTAATTTTATACTGTAGTCGTATTATCACTAAAATTAACCGCAGAAGTTTTTATTTTTTTTTTCTACACGTCGATCTTTATTGTGAAAAGTTAGCTCTAGCCGTGCCGAATAATTTATATGGATTTGTTTAGTTGTTCTAATGCTATTATACTGCAGTTGATGATTTATTATTATTGAGTATTGGCTACGTATAAAAACGGTTGTAGCAACGACACAACTGGAAACTATATATTTATATACGTTTATACTGTATGTGTGTATAAATATATAAACGCTCACTAGTATAACAGACACCATGTCTGCAGTTGTTGTTTTAATCTTGCACTTAAAAAAATACATAACTTAATATTCTATATTGTAAAATATTTTTAATTTTCAAAAACGACCGCATCGATATACCAGTATATTATATTAATTATAGAGCTGGTGTAGGTACAACTAGTAGCTACGAGATGTGAACGTTTTAAATTCGTGTGTTATATATGATAAACGGTGTCATTACATATATTTATATACTACACGTTTCTAGTTGTTGACACACGTGCGTCACTGCACACACACATACGTCAAACATCTGGGTTATATTTCGCAAAATCATTCACGTGGATTTATTTCCTCCCCGGACAACATATTAATAATTACGATTTAGGTGAAAAAAAAAACGTCCGCACACACATTGTTCTATCATATATAGGTTACATTATATAGGTTAACTCTGAAGCATAACTATTTTTCGTACCTGCTGTATGTAGAGAATTGTTAAATGTAATAATCTATCATGTTATAATATTATAGTAATGGATCGCGCGCGCATTCGTGGCGAGAGTGGAAATATCTTAAAACTCCAATTACCTTTATCGATCGTACACGGCGCACACACGTACGAATAGTATTACACGCTTCCACCTTTATAATACATATACATATTATGAACAATATACCGGCTATTACCTACCGACCTGGCAAATTCGAC
>VUJU01000941.1:0-14862 GCA_009835225.1 Aphis craccivora | reverse complement strand
TTCAGTGTATTCCTAGAAGTTGTTTTTTTTTCCAACGTATAATATAATAGAGCCGGATTTTGATAGTTAATTTTTACGATTTTCTCCAAACCGCCACCGACTCGACAATACTAGTGATACACGCCACTGGTGCAGTAATAATAACGATTTTCCGAAATCTAAGCTCATGCGGATCATAACACGGTGACCATATAATTGATAATATGATATTATGACGTATAAAAGCTTATAGTGTTATTCGCTGTATAATAATTATACCGCGTTGAAGCAGAGGCCAGTTGAGGCGGCGGTGGTGGTTACTGGTTACGGTTACAGAAGTGCGTATAGCGTCAAAAAACGTGTATAGTTCAATTATAGTTCAACTTGAATTCGAGTGAAAAAAAAAAAGAGAAACACAAAAAATAATGATCGATAGCCGTACCGAATTATCGTTACCGATCCGCGTCGGCGACGACGGCCCATGTCCCAAATATTCTCGACGTGAAAAATCTGTTCAAATGATCGAATTATACACCGCAGACACACGCACTCGGTATTTTTGAATTCTACGTATCTATACAAGTTATAAATCATTTTTCATTCAGTCTTTCTTGCGAATTTCGTGAATCTCTGGTTGGAATTTTATTGCTGATTTTTGGCGGTAATTACTTACTTATATTGCGGGACCGACGACGTGCGTGCTATACATTACGTCAATGTCGTTCGTATACGCGTGTATATTATATGCGCGTGTATGTATACCGGGACGTGGAAGTTCAAGGTTGGTGGAAATCGATCGCGCCGCCACAATGTTTTGAACATTTCGTTGTGGTGGTGGGGGTTGGGGGGTGGTGCTACAGTCACGGCATGCTACCGCGTCCACTGTGTCGGCAGCAGCCTATACGAGGGGGTGTACGATGTACATTCGTATATATTTATATATATATATATATATATAATAGGTGTGTAGTACGTCCGACCCAGTTAATAGTGACGGCGGTGGAAAATTTGTGGTCTTTTTATATATATTTTTTTTTCACGCGTATCGGCACGTAGCCAAACCTTCACTCTCCCCTTAAACCCTCCAACTCAAACTCAAATCGAGTCGCCACCCCCGCTAAAAATTGTTGTGCACGTCGACGTACTTATACTTTCTTGCCCTTCTCCTTGCATCATTTGCATCACAACGTCAGTATATTTATAGCATTTCGCAGTATGTATGTATATATAGTA
The DNA here is from genome assembly GCA_009835225.1 of Aphis craccivora. NCBI lineage: Eukaryota > Metazoa > Arthropoda > Insecta > Hemiptera > Aphididae > Aphis > Aphis craccivora. Next base: position 13,650 of record VUJU01000941.1, on the reverse strand, counting down.
CGTTTGCCGTCCCCTACTTGTACTCTATAGTTCACCCTTTCGGGCCAACTAAGTAAAAATTCGTAATTCCGTTTTCACTTTGCAGCCTGTTTTGCACCGCAAAATTCCGATGACATCTGCAGTCTTCACCCGCTGAGGTAACCTTATTATTTTCATTTTGTATTGTACTTGAATACAAACGTTCTGTTTCGTCTTACGATTTTTATACATCCACATAACATGCAGTTACATGACGCGTGTTGCACAAAAACAATAATTAACAAAACAACGTCGATGGAATTTGATTATTGTCGAACGAATTATTATAACGCGAGAATATGCGCGTTTTTATACATGTGTGTAATTTCCAATTGATATTACACGTGATACGTCCATATCTAGTTTATAACGAAGAAGTGTTTTCCTACTCTATAGTTGTTATATTTTCGTCTTTGATATTCTTTCAAACCGGTCGTGGAAAAAAAATTAAATATCCATGTCGGGCAATTGCTACATGTGCGTGTAGTAATTGGGCGAGGCGGGAAAATGTATACGAAAACGTTGCAATAATTACTCGTGTAAGTCTATGCTAAATTATAGTATAACGATCGTGACTGAGTCCTTCATATCGGTCGACTCGAGCACAATAATCTGATGCACTCGCGCGCGTGTTGGGATGCTAGCGAATATAAGCCCGCAATAAAATATCGGATTTAAACCTAGGGCGATTATTCGAAATTGAGGATTTGGAATTACTCTGGCGGTAATGCTAAGTTGAAGCGCGCGTATTCGTTACGTAGTGTATGGGGGATGGTTTATCGCCTTAGAAATTTGGGCAGCCCTTGTCTCGTTATACTTAAGGGTGTTTTTATTTTCACCCAGATATCACTGTATCAGTTGTTGTTTTATTACTGTTATTATTACGGTTGCACGATCATTTTTTCGATTTTTATTTATACCCATTATGGTGCGTCATTATCGTATAATATATTTTCGGCCCGATGATCTTTTTCATCTTTCGACAAACATCAACTTTTTCTTTGATTATCATAATGATTAATGAAGATTGGCAAAAAATATTTGATCATTATGACATCGTCATAACGTCATTTACCTACGTAATACAGTTTCAGTTACAACTTGCTGATCGTTTGGCAATTGACAACGCATTTGCTTCTGTGTTGAGCGAGTGGGGAAATAGCTGAAGTAGGTATACTGTCGAACTGTACCAACCGACGATATGACGGATATCGCTTGACCGATATTATAATATTATTATACGAGTAGGTTAGGTTACTATAACATTATAATATGCACCATCATAAACATTGTCATAGTGGCATAGTGGTAAGTAGTTTACAACCACCACTAACTATTTCCGACTGATTGGTTTTTCAATTTTAATTTTTTTTTTTTATCCCAATTATATAATTTTTGATTATTTTTCACGCACTTTTTTTGTAATAATTCGGAGTAATGATGAATTCTCAGAAAACATTTTAGGAACATTATGTCATTGCGTAGTTGTTTTTCTGTTATTGTTGTTGATGTTGTCCACCTCTGCGGTATCGAACATCCGAAAAAAAATGTTTCAAATACCGAAAATATAAATTAGATAATATGCTTGGAATAAAACACGTGAGCAAGTCTATCGAAATTCGAGACCTTTATAAAACCAAATAACTTCGGATCATTGCTTTCTAAAAATAATGTTTAGTCTATAACCGTTATATCTGTAGATCTAATTTATTATACTGATTAATAAAACTCGTTATTGTTAAAAAATGTACAAGCTTACATTTCTAGAAATAATGTAAAACTTAAAATATTATAATATATTATTTTAGAACCAAAAATTGTCCAATGGTGGTTCATTTCTAATCCGTCGATAAATTAATTATTTTACTTCATTGTATAATGGTAAAAAAAGCAAACAACCAATTTCTAGGTGTTTTATTTAAAGTCTTTGTCGTTCAATGCAAAATTTCCGGTCTTAGTCCTGTCTCAAATTTAATTTAAATGTTTATTTTTCTTTAACTATTCCTAGAACTAAAGCGTATTTATATTATTTTTCCATTCAAAATAAGTCATGATAGTTACATTCGTTGAAAATTATTATTTAGGATTCTGCAAGAACTACCTGTCTATCTGCCAGTCTACCTATCACAATATAATAATAAATCATAATTAACTGTTCTAAGTATAACGGTTGAAGACAATTTATTTACGTCTTAACTTATTTTCCTTTGAATATAAGGTAACCAAACCATTGGTCAGACACGACTGGTTTTTGTTGAGCAGTCGGTAGATAGGTTCAAAACGGTTTATCGTATAATTATTTTTAACATATAACATGCATATATTAAAAATGTATATAAAATTTACATGACTGCATTCAACACTATGTATGATTATAAATGATATAAGTAAAATTTATACAGTTTATGTAGTATAAAATGTATTATGTATTTAATGTTTTGATACGATATAATTGATATATTATATAGATATTATGTAAAAGTCGTGAATCATTGAACCCTCAAGTATACTATGTCAATAATCGCTGACCTTTATGACTTTTGTTTAAAAATGTTCAATTATATTATATAGATACCCATAATAATTATATATATTAGTGGCGAGGAAAATTAAAAATATGTAGGTATATACAACAACAATAATCATGGGTTTCGAATTCATTGGCCATTATTTTTTATAATATATATTTTAGCGACAAACATAAATATTACGTTATTTATGTAGGCTATGTCAACTATATAATAAACAAATTGTTTTTCCCCTTTCGGTTATCATGGCATTTGAAAAATACATAACATGTTGTTATTAATATTTGTGTGTATAGTGGAACTGTTCATTTATTTAATACTTTAGATGCTTACCAGATGTTTTAACAAAAAATAATATTGAATAAAGCCCTAAATATTATCATTTACCTATGTAAATATTGTGATTGCAGGCCAGTTGAGTATTTAACCATTTAATCGCTCTGTTGGAATTTATGCATGAAAAATGTAAAGCGCCGGCGTCATTATCATTGCTGTATATTGCATACAAAATGATATCTGTACCGACGTGTTATACTTACATCATGCGACTGTTCTAGCGCAGTGACCGATAAACTGTGACGTTTTATCTTTTTTTTTTTTTTAAGAGGCGTCGTAATTTTTTGCAAATGCTTTACATATTAATATCAAATTCAGCAGTACTATGGACCGAAAGGTTACTAGTAACGATTTCATTAGGAATCGAAAAATTAAATTTAATAAAAAGTGATTAAAAAATGAAATGAGCTCATAAATTATAGTGTGTATAATATATTGTCTGTTAAATTTAAACTTGAAATCCGGTGTTGTAAAAGTGCGGTTCGCTCGATGACTTATTTTAGCAGGCTTATCCGTTTGATAGATTAGAGAACGTGTGCAAAACGTTATCTTGGGTTGAAAAATAAATAAACTGATACGCGTTTTGTACATTGTTCAACGTTTTGGTGTGGTCGCGGGCGGTGACATAGGGTAAAGGATAATATTGAGTCAGAGGTGGGTGGACGGGGATACTAGCGTTGTAGTATTATAGCAGCAATGCAGCATAGTATAGGTACCTTATATAGTTATAAATTTCTTTAAAACGACAACGGCGACGAAGATTATACACTGAGAGTAATCAAGTAGCTATTGAGTGTGCCGCATTCGCCCCGCGTAATTGAATTCGTTTCTGTTGGCCGATGGCGGTGGCGGACACGAAGCGGGACGGGACTAAACGAGAATCCAATTTCGGGTGGGCGTTATATTCCGCGGGCCGTCACCGCCGCCGCCGTAATATATTGCTACATCCATCCCCCCGTTTAAGGGTCCTTGTCGTGTCGCTGCCGCTGCCGCCACCGCCGCCGCAACCCTTTGATGAGCAGCGCGCGCGCACCAACTTTAATCCGAGGGCTTTATTTATGTACCGTGCAGCTTGATCTCGTTCAAAAGCTTAATTATCACCGCGGCGTATTCACTGCAGTCGCGGATGCTGGTTCCCCTGCAACTAAAGCAGGTTAACGTTATCTCGTGGGGCACCTCTATAGATACGCTTATTGTTATTACTATTATTATTATCATTAGCGTTTGACTTTCGTGCAGTCGATTAGGGGAGGGGATGACATTTTCGAAAATCTAGCGGAAACAATAGTAACCTCGCTAGGACGCCCTATTCGTCTGCGACATTATGTATATACAAAGAAACGTTTATTAGAGCCACACATGACGTACCTACATACACTGCGCGTGCACTCGACCTTTTTCCGTAAAAAAAAGAAACGAGAGAAAAAAAACAAGTATATGGGGTCTTGCGCACGCGCCACTGTTACAGCAGTAGTTACACCGTGTCACCGCCGTTACCCCCGCGGTCGTTTTGACACGGAATAAAAATAAGGGTCCTCCTCAACGTTATTTTATTCAGACGGTTTTCACGCGCGCGCGGCGACGACATTCGTTTCGTTTCTTTCGCGATGTACCTATATATATTATTGTGTGCATTACAACAATATTATACGCAAGCTAATATAAGAGGGTATTTACTTGCAAATATATTATCAATGTTCATTATTTATTCCTTTTATAATGTGCTATAACGACACTATAACCTCGAAAACATAATAATACATTGTTGTTTTATTGAGAATTTACCGTCAGAAACAGGGCCAGAAACTATCTTAAATTCATCTCCGATAATCACTTAGTTTAGTAATCGCGCATATATATTATATTATAGTATCGTTATTACACGTGGTAGGTTTCGCCGCCATACGGTCGGTGGGATAAGTCGGCATATAACAAAAAGAATGTCCGAGGTATATTATAGGTGTACGTATTATACAATAAAAGTGTATACCTATATATAATCTGCACCTCTAGATTATCGAAAATTAAAAAATCCTGTTCAACCGCAACCGCCTTTTATCCATTTGCTGTTGTCCGATTAATGATTTTTCGCAGATACATCGCTGCGAATTTTTTTTCCAAATCGATTGCTTCACAATTGGATTAATTTTATATAATCACCCACGTCGTATAGTTGAACATCGACAGCGGGTTTTTTTTTTTTTTTCTGTGTGTGTGCTGGATTTATATTATTATTTATTCATTTTTTTTTGTCTTAGCGCGCGTTATAGGTGCCGAAGCACTTAAGACATAGATATTATATTTAGATTTTTTGCGTACCTGCTGTACGTGTTTCGTTTACCTATAAATTATGTTAAGCATAGCGCATATAGGTATAAACGCGTGAAAGATTAGATATTGTTTTAGCGTTCAATGCTTTACATTTTTATAAATATTAAAGTAATGCAGCTTTAAAATATTGTCATAAAACATGAAAAGAAAAAAATGTATTATTACATAATAAAATATATAATATACATGTTATCATGGTTTTAATCCCTTTCCGCGGTTGTATATTTTTTACGAGTTATTTATCTAAAATATCAATTAGTGTTTTATTACTTATTTTCTTAAATATTGATTATTTATTTTAGTCGTGTGCGTAGCTTGACACATATATAAATATAAATGAAAAGAAAACTAGTTGTTTTATAAATTTGCAATGACGATGTTATTACGTTCCACAGAAGATTTAAGGTTCTCTGAAATGTATTATATCGGTCTCTTATAAGAAATCGCAACGATAGAAAATAAATAATATGTTAACGAGAGGTTAAAACAAGCAAACCGGTCGTCACCATTTTCTTTAAAATGTATATACCTCGCGTTACACTGTCTTTGTCTTTCTCTTTGATCCAGCATAGTATTAGGTGTACGTGAAATGTGTATATTAAAGTTCTGCAAAAAAAAAAAAAAAATTATTACATAAAAATTCAAAATAAAATTGCAACACCATGATATTATACGATAGATCTCCGTCTGAAAGCTTACAATACACCAATGTACGTTCTGTGTGTAACGACAAGCTACCTATTTGGTTTGACGTCCTCGTAAATTTCTAAAAAAATCATTCCGTATTATTTTTTTAACTATCTACATTCTACAGATTCGGACGGTCTGTTTTTAAACAATAACATGTTCTTATTATTTTTTTTTTCTCTTATTTGGCCCAGGACCAGTTGGGCCATTCCGTGTACACATACGTGGCAATAGGTATCATGTCTGCAGCGTGTTGTTATTATTACGCGTTGTAATTGAATCGTATAACAGTATAATAATAATAATAATAATAAATGCCGACGACGGTGGCCTTGGTAATGGGATCGTAGTCCGTGATATATACGATTAACTTACCTATATATACATCATGGACACACGCGGAACGCGTGGAAAACACTGCAACAGCAGTGGCGTTTGAGGCTGAGACGGCTGCAGCAACAGCAGCGGTTGCAGACAATGGTCTTAGCGCGCGCGGATATCATATATATACGTATTATACATTATATAAATGTGTGTGCGCGAGTATAACAAAAATGCTCTATCGTCGTCCGAAGAACAGCTGTCGAACAGATGCGCGACGTGATGCTGTGGCCGTCGGTATATAATGTATATAATCGCGCCGCCGCCACTGCAACCGTCCGAGACCCGAGTGCCGTGTGCCTGTGGACCGTGATGTGAGCAGGCGACGGCCTCAGTCGCGGTACACGGTCTCCGGGGTTCTCCCGCGATATGTTATTGCGCGCCGCGAAGGAGGAGACCATCCGGTGCAGGTAATGGGACCTGACGTGATAAGTGTTTGTATATATGTGTGTGTGTGTGTGTGTGTGCAAAGAAAAAATATCACGATTCACGAGTATAATATATATACATATGTATACAGGGTGAATCACCCTAATTTTTTCCTTAATATATTAAACTTGTTAATTGATATTCTTATTGAAACTTATAAGGATACCTACTCAAAGAACATAATATTTTCAAATTCTTGAGATTTTTTGTGTTAATTATAAAAGGCGTTGGTATATGTTGTGATTTTAAAAAATTATATATGTTTTTAAATTGAGAATTTTCGTTTTGTAATGAAAATTATGTAGTATAGATACTTTCATTGAAAATTTCGATGTTTTAATTAATTCCTTTTGGGAATTGTAAGGAAAATTATAGTACCCGTAAAATGTTTTATAGAAAGATAAATAATTACAATTTTTAAATCGCCATATTCTTATTTTATCTTCTAGTCTCCCGCAGGCTTAGTATTTCATATTGTATACAGAATTAAATTACTCAAAAAAAAAACTCGTTCGAATTTTTATTTTAATGCATCAGTATATTTTCAGCAAAATAATTTATCACTACCTATGTTAAAATAATTTACAATAAAATTGAAGGGTTCTCGTTTGAAAACAGCGAAGTTTGTATTTTAACACAAAATATGCGATTAAAAAATTTTAAAACATATTTAACATGTTTAAAAATTCCAATATTATTAGATTTTGATTAATTGCATAATTAAAGAAACGGGGGAGATCATGCTCGGTGAATCGTCCTGTATATACCTATGGTAGAAACTAGAATGTAAGACGGTACGAGAGGAAAACGAAAAATAAACCGGTTTGTAACCTGTGTTATTACGCGTCCCGCAATCTGCAGGCAACAACTGCAAAGACGACAGGGAAATATATTGTGTTTGTGTGCGAACGTCGTGGCCAGGATTTTAAGGGAATAAATAAAAATTCAGTTCTTACGAGTGGAGTGAAGACGGGATCGGCCATGTGTATTATAATATTTTATTATATTGTGCTCAGTGATTATAATATAACCGTTTAATATACATATATATCGTACGCGAGAAAGGCATAATAATAAACAACATAAAATAATCGTCGTCGTCTTGTCGGCAAAAACCGACCGGCCACAAAAGAGTTCCGCAGAATCCTACGCCTAATACACGCACGCCGACGATATTACTATATATAATAGTATAATGAATCTATATACGCATTTAATAGTCGCATCTTATATACTATTATTATAAGTGCGTATTAAATGATTATTCTGCGTGTCCCTCTATTGTCTTGCCAGGCGGTATAAGTTATTCAGTATAAATATTTAATATATATTTATATTTAAAAAAAAAAAAAAAGACTTAAAAAACACGACCGTGTTGTAATAATTGCCCTTGGATGTATGATTTTTTTCTCTTTTATCCCGATACGTCGTATATACCCAACGGCGATAATTTAAATCGTATTACCCGTGGAAACGGAATAATAATCTTATAACAATAATCGTATAGGTTGGCTCAAATAATATACGATGTACAAGGTGATCCGTCGAGTGTTTGCACTAATTATTTTGAAATATACTGTTAATTTTTTTTTTTACGTAATTTGATGTGATATACAAAACAACAGTATTGAATAAAAGTATAATGTTTCTAAAAACAATTTTATCGTTATGTATAATTTTTTTACTTTTTTGAAATTAAATAAATTCGCATTGTAAAGTGATTATAATTGCATAGCATATATATATTTCAGAGTACTTCGGTGCATTATAGAATCACATTTTAAACGAGTAATTAGAATTAGTCATAGTTAAACATTTAAAAAACTTAAAAAATATAAATTTTTGAAAGAATACGTGTAGACACTACAGTAGATCACCTTGTATACCGTGATATAATAAATTATTATCATGTTACGTCCGGCGCCAAAAAAACTCGTTTGCGGACGACAATGAGATATAAGTATATACCTATACTAAATTTTTTCATGCCACATTGTGTGTTAAGTATTTAGAGAGATTTTAATAATTCGTCGTGAACGGTTTGCTAAAAACAATATCGGAAAAAAAAACGAAATCCTTTGTTTCGCGAATGGCGAAAAAATACGGTGGCGTTATCGCGCGGTAAAATCTCGGCGTAGCCACCGCGTACGTCCGAGCACACGCGAGTCTGTTTGTCGTGTTTTCCACACGCATACGCCATTATAAAACTAAATGCGACTGTTGCCTAGGTGTGTATGTAAATGTATATGAAATATCGTATAATATTGTCGGGTTACAAACGAAATACAATTCACATATTTTGAAGACTTAGCCCCCCCCCAATACAAAATGTAGTTATTAACATATATGTGTATAATTTTTAGAAAGAATGAAGTCCCTCGAAAAAATCTTGCTATACCTACGCATTTCATCTGTTCGTAGTTCAGATTATTAAACACGTATTTTTAGTCAAACACACAATATTACAATATAATACCTACCTATTGTTATAATATACCTCTATATTTTATCTTATTCTTGCCGACCAGCTCGTGATAACCGAACGTTCTCGCCGTGTAATATTTACCACCTATATGATTATATTTTATTATTATTATTATTATTTTTACCAACCACCCGCTCTACCGCGTCACAGTATACCGGCCCCGCCCGCGTCCCCAACCTTCGACGCCGCACCTCACTACCCCCCCAAAAACACTGTCCGACGATTGGCGGCGGCGTCGAAAATACGGCGCAATTTTCGACCGCCCGGTAACATCGCGGGCGTCGTATGCATATAACCGACCTACTGCAGCGGCCGATCACCCGCCGTACCTATACGTGCAGCATTCCGGGACCAGAGATTTGTATTTTTTTTTTTTCGCCCCGTCTAAAGAACAGCCCCATATATACGCGTTTCGTTTCGACTCGGTTTATGTACATAATTTATAGTATTTATTATGCGTATCATAATATACACGCGCGTATCGTGGGTATAAAATATATATTATAACCCATTGACGTTTTACGGGTTACACGCGTTTCGGGCGCAGTCCGAACGCGGATCGCTCGGTCGGTGGTGTGGTACGATACGAGCATTTTTGTTCTTTTCGAAAAACGTATATGTACGTATATTATTATATTGTGTATTATGTGTCTCGCACGTCCCGCGGCGAATCCCCCCCGTCATCCCCGCGCCACACGCTGCACATAGTATGTATAATATATTATTATGTTATATTCAGCGCACTGGTACGTGTGCGGTTTATTATATATTTTTCGCGCTCGTATCTCCACGCGCGCACGCTCTGTATATATTATATATATATAATATAATTAGGATAATAATAATAATAATATATTATTACAATATATCGAATTATTATACAGATATATGTGCACCGTATAAACGTAAACTTTGCGGGGCGCCGCCAGACGCGATGCGCTCGGGTTCGATCCGGCAGCCCGCCGCCGCCTCCGCGTGTCCCGACGCCCCCGCGTTCTCGACGACTATATACTACCCTTTGTCTCCTACACACACACACACACACACATCCGACACCCCTCGGCCGTTGCAACCGCGCACCCTCGTCCGGCAGCTTCACGTCGCCGCCGCCGCCACAGCTATCGCCGTCTGCAAGGGACGTCTGGACGTGACGTCATCGCCAGACGGATCAATACGCTACCCCGGGGTTCAAATTCGATCATCATCGCATAATCATCATAATCGTATATTGTTATATTTAATACATTCGCTCGCTTTCCTATATGTACGTGGTTTAAGTAATTGTATGCCTATAAGTATGTAATAATAAAATTTTTCACTTGCATAACAGTGCATTATATAATATTATCTATACGCGTGACAAATTTTTTTTTTTTCGCACCGTTTTTTTCTTCATCACTTGCACACGCGACGTGCACGTTTTGTATACCTATACCTGACTATAACACGTAGTCGTTCACTCGATCAAAATGATTTTTTCCGTCCCGAGTGCGATGCTCGTGGTCCGCTCGTTATTGCCTCGTGTTTATACGATAATCAACCTCCACCCACCATCAACCCTTCGTCCGAGACGTTCTGCAGGTTTGCACCCGCGGAGACGAGGTGGCCCGGATGACGACGTCGGTGGGCTTTCAAAGCCCATCGAACGCCACCGCTGCCACTTCCGTTTACTTCCCGGTTGACTTTTTATCTCGTAATATTTGATATCTATATATACTTTGGTGTGGTGATATATTAAACTTTATTTTGTGTTGATTTTTTATTCTTTTGCATTTCGCACAATTTATTTTTATAAACACTCGCGCGTGCGCTCGTATGTGTGTGTGTGTGTGTGTTTGTGTGTGTGCAGTGTATACTTGTATAATATTATAGTTTTATTAATATGCGACATGTATTGCAATGCGTGCCACCCTCCAAACCACGCCCCTTATCGATTATATCCCTCGACGCGCCGCCAAGCCAATTTTTCTCTCTTTAGTCGAGTTTGTGGTGATGCCGCCGCCGCAACCACGCTTTATACGACGACGGAGTATTTCACCGAAATCGATTTTCTCGCTCAGACCACCGCCGCCGCAGTGTTTGACCTGTTTTCGATGAAATGTTGATGATACGAATATACGCATAATCATATCTATAACCTCTTACCTATAATAATATCCGATCGGAAAACAAACGGAATTTTAGTTTATTGTTCTGTATAAATCTGCTCCTACATAATATAATATTATATAGAGACTTAAGACCCTTTTGTTGTTGTTTTAGTCCGTAACGCTAAGTGCGTTGTCACATTTGCAAAAACTGCAAATTATCGTAAAAAGGACATGTTTCTCAGTTGTTATTTTAAATATTTGTTCTTTTATTATGTTAATGTGTTTTACCGTTATAATTTTAAATTACGCGTTTAATAATGAATAATAGTATACAATTTAAAAACAAAAAAAAATTCAATACCTAAAATGTACCAACCTATTTTATTTTGTTACATCATTACGATATAGTAACTTAATTTGTTGTTCTGCGCAGTAAAAAATTTTATTTTATTCTCAAGTAATTTTAACCGTGATAATATATCCTTAACCCATCACCAATCGGCATAAATCCAGTCCTTAAACGGCTTAAACGTATTGGTTTCACCATTACATTTTTATTTGATATCCATTCTTTGTGTATGACTTACTCGTACATTTCTTTTTTTATTTCATTATTATTATATTCTGCGTCGTATTTTCTATGAGAGGAGGAAAGTGCTTTGTGCTTACAACGATCGATTTAAACGTTCGCGTTGAAATAAATATACATATACCTCAAAACCTGCAGGTTATATGTGCGTTTATATATTATATTTCTGATGTATAATATATTATTGTTATATTATTGTATGTTGTTTTGAACGTTTGACTGGAAAAGTTATCAGTAGAGGAAAACACGATATAAACACAATAATTATACATAACTTTTAAATGGAAATTTTAATTTTTATATGAATGTAATTCCATTGACCCTCTTTTGTGCTTTTTGCCGCAATCGTATTCGTTATACGGTATCGAAAACGTTGAGATCGGTACGTTTGAAAAGTCTGCCACCATCTTCATCACCGTTTTTGTTATATAATAGTACTGTAATAATGGTCCATTAACACGATTCGATTCCGATCTGACTAATTGCGCACGTGACGTGATTCGTGGTCACAGTTAGATGGCAGTAGAAATATCCCAACAAGCGATAAACGCATATTTCGGTTTGAACAAAAAATACAAGAATATAAGTAATAAAATAATTGATCATAAAAAATAGGTATCGTGTCTAATTAGTAATTAACCATCACCTTTGCTTCCATCTCCTCGTACGATCACTATCACGGTACGTGTAGGCAAAGCAACAGCAATAACAACGGATATATATGAATAGGTGTATAGGTCCCGGGATTTCGTGGGTACCGAGTTTATCTGTCCCATCTAAAAGAAATATGAAAAATTTGTATTATCATGTCAAAATTGACTTAAAAATTGAGATATAGATACGTTTGTTAATGACGTTACTCGTGTGTAGATACTTTGTATGTAAGGTGTAACAACTCGAGTAAACGCATATTATGATATATCACTATTCACTAGCAGCATCGCTAGCAATTGTCTATATTTATATATTATATAGATATATTAGTAAAGTACGCAAAAAGTGTTATCTATGTCGACGGATTGTAAGGATCGACGCGTAATAGTTGTCAAGAAGCCGTTTCTAAGCGCTGCACTTTATAGCATCCCGTTATATTAATATTTTAAGCGGAAGAAACTTGTAAAATAAAAATCATCAATACCTGCGTGATATAGCTAATCAATATTTTTTTTTTCTTTTAGTTGATGGAACTTGTTCCGGTTTCTTGTACGGTTCGCCCGTCCAGGGCCGAGACACCGCCGCCGTCGCTGAAGAGGACAAAGCTCGAGGACGCGCCGCCCGCAGTGCCAACGGCGGCCTACTACTCGGCGCTGGGCATGGCGCCCACGCTGCCTAACTACATGGTGGACCCATTTCACTATTTCTACGGTGCTTGGGTTCCGCCGCCCGCAGCCATGTACATGAACAATACGCATCATCTGTACAGAAACGACAGGTTAGACACGTCGCCGTATTTTAGTGTCGGTCATACCAGATTGGCATTTGTTTGTTCGTTTCACTATAATGTCAAATTGTTTTTTGTGTCTAAATGCAGTTTGATAAAGAGGGAGAGACCGCCCAGGCTAGTGGACCCACAAAAAGTCATATCGCACACGCAGTCCGAACAATTCGGCCGGAGTTTTCAGCCGAACGTCGCGTTGGCGCCTCCCACTAAACTCAACGGCAATGCTAACGCCAGCAATATCCTGGGCCATCATCACAACCATCACTATCAAAACTCCAACAACGTCAACAATAACAATAACAATAACAGCAGCAACAACAACAACAACAACAACA
>VUJU01000940.1:2149-74239 GCA_009835225.1 Aphis craccivora | reverse complement strand
ATACACTGCTCTAACCCCCAGCTACGGAAAACTTATCCATAAGGAATAGAAAACCTTCCCTGGATAACTATTATCGTAATAAGGTTCCCCCGACCACGTTACACTGGGTATTGTTTTGTTTAACTCTTTGTAAATACATTGATATAAACTAATAAAAAAATATTTTTAATGGTAATAATAATATTAAATATTTTATAAATACAACAATATTATTTAATAATTTAGTTTAATATTTATATTTTTAATTTTTAAGTTTAATTTAATTTGTGGTTATTTTATTTTGTATAATTGACATTAAATATCAGTAAACGACAGAGCTAACCCCAACTCAAGTTCAGCTTAAAGGGAGTAATAAATAATTATTTATGTTACTGTTGCTATAAATTGAAAAATTTGTAAAATGTTGTCAATTTGATAACAATAAATACGATTTAATTACGTTTTTAAAAATAATTACTGACAGTGGAATTTTCTTGAATAATATATAGAATCTATCGCTCAGTTGATTTACAACAGTAATGCAATGTATTGAAAATAAGAAATTATTTTACATTGCTATTTGCTTGAAATGTCTCGTTTTGTTCGTTTTAATATTTTTTGACGTTTTTGCACTAATGTTTTTTTTTTTTTTTTTACAGAATTTTTAGAATTATTCATTCATTCCGTGTTGAATAATCAGTGGCGTATTTGGAATTTTACATTTACGGGTATCAACAATAAATTTATCTGAATCCCAATCCCCTCAACTCACAAAATAAAACTACTGTCTTAATAAATTCTCGTGATATTGACAAATAATTTGTAAGTATATATTGTATATATAATATATATATACGTTTTATAAGCGAAATTCTTTTAGTAACTATAATGTTTGTGTAAACGAGAATGAGGAAATCTCCTGGATATCGAACATATCATTATGAATATTATTAAACTCTACCATTTACATAAATCTATATATTAAACTAACGTAAAAATTATCAACATTAAATTAATAAAGCTTAAAAAAAAAAATGTCTGGATAAATTCTCTACATTAATAGTAAAATACTGAAGACCTTGTCAGATAATTTTATTACTTAATTACCTTTCTGCTAGTGTTCAGAGGGTTCAGGTCATATATTTTGTGAACTGATCTAATTTACATATTTACATGGTAGTTTCATACCTTTAAGAGGCAATATAGCGGTTAAAGTGGCTTCTACCCTTATCACAAGTTACCAATCTAGTATACTGTATACAACTGAGAAGTTACTCCTTGACGTATATTTCCCCGAAATGACACATTATAATCTCCATAATATCATAATATTTATACTTGTGATTTTGTAGATTTTTTTTTTATTTCGTGGTCAGAATAAGATTATATCCCGTAGACTATTTAAAAAATTCCATTATTTTTTTTTCCTATTTCATTTATTTCGACACTAAAAACGAACATAATTTGATTCAGTCACACATCCGGAGGCGATATTTCACGAAATGGCCTGTCCATCAATTTCACATACCTACTTATCCAAGAAAGCCAAATAATATGATTCTATAATAATATGATAATAATATCGTCGTATGGTAGTATTATAACGTAGACGGGAAAATGCTTTTCGGCAGAAAACGATAAACAAAGGGTCCATCAGGCAATACTGTTGCGAGAAATTCTCTGCCACATAACGACCGCAACGGGGGCAGGAACTTTATTAATGGGGTGACTTTGTCATCATCTTCTTGGTAGGATTCTGTGCTTACAATGATATATTATATTATTGTTGTCATTTTTGTATGAAGACTAAGAGCATTCGTTGCGATTTACTTGACTATAACATCATGTGCACGACTGTGCAGAGAGGAAGATAGGAAATAATTGAAAAGCCGGAAACGTACGGTCTTGCGGAATTTATCATACTATACCGGGACTGGACTGAATTAGGAACGTGTTAAGTACTTTTATAATATAATATTTTAATATAAAAACTTATTATATTGTACTATCCAATAGAGAGATGTACTTTGTAAGTTTTACCATTCAACAATCAGACGCATTAATATAACATCAACAATTAATATAGTATTAGGTATACAGCATTCGACGTGTTAATAAAATAGTTTTTAATGATTAGAGGATTTAAGATTCCACTTCAAAACCACTCTTATTTAACTTTGCACACCCCGATTCCTGGATATACTCTAAATGGACAAAAAAAAAACAATTTTCTGTGAACTGCTCCAAATATTGTGTTCTTATTATTGTGAAATATTATTCTTCCACTAAAACGAGTACATATTATAGTGTTTTTGTAGCAAGAATTATATTATAAATTATTACTATGCATTGTATCCCTCCTCTGACAAGGATTCAAATTAATTGCAGATAATTAATTGTATAATAATAGTAAGTAAATAATCTCAATATATCAAAATTAATATTAAAAATAATTTTGTAATAAAATTATGTTGCTAAAATACTAAGGCAATGTTAAGGTAATTGATGTACAAGAAAATTAGGTACCTATACATAAGATTATTTGATTCAAAACGTTTTTTTTTAAATCTTAACTAATTCTTTTAATTTTTTTGTAAAGACACTAACATAATATCTAAGTTTTTATCGTAAAAAACATCAAATACGCCCATTATTTTGTAAAGTAATGATATTTTATGAAAAAAAAATATTTATAATTGCCACTCATTTTTCTGCCACTGAAAAGGTTGTTCATAGAAACACGCTTACATACGTTATACATTAAGAAGAATTAATGAGTCTACTCACTAATGATTGTTGTGCTTTTGATAAATTTTTTTTTTTAGTTTGATGCTTTTAAAATAAAATATTTTTCATATAAAGAGTCATATATTTTTTTTAAATAAATGACAGTTAATCAAACGTTATTATATCTCTATAACAGTGCACGATCAAAAATTAGTTTATTTTTTTATCAAACGCCTTTAATAAAGCTGATTCTCGTGTCAAAAATAAAAACCTCGACTCTATAAGTTAAACAAAATATAATTAATTTTATAAAATATTATCAAGAAATAACTACAAAATAAATAGTCACAATATGCGAGCTATATAATAATCTAATAATGCATGTCAAAGGTGACGTTTGTTGATAGAGCTGGGGAATCATTCAATAGGCTAAACCCTGTAAGCACATTTTCTTCGTCTCAAAAAACGTTATACAATACCTACATTCTACCGTAAGATACATATTATTATTATTATAATATATACACGTAATCCTACGTTCTTCAGTACTTTTACGCAGCTCACGACATATAATACAAAGCATTTTATTTAATATCGCTCATCTCTGCTGGTTATCAGATACTATACATATTATTATAATGTCACGATTGTATACAATATTCGTTACGTTAACCTCCATACCAATGATATTGTGTGGTATAAACCTATATTTGATAATAATATTATAAAAACAGAATAAGCCCGGAGATGTCAATTATGGCCGTGCGTATACCATAATATGTGGAAGGTGTAGAAAATTATTATCATCAACAACGATTTTAAAGTGACGATATTATTATGCCTATAGTAATTTAATTTAAAACTCAAAGTTTGACCAATTGTTATTAATATTAATATTTTGACCATTAAAAATGTGTTTAAAATTTTTCAATCGTTATTTGGCTATTAAAATAACAGTAATAAGAATATAAGCTATTTCTAACCCGTTACTGAACATTTGAATACGGATATAGAATATATAATATTTAATCGACTGAACGAGGTAAACGTATTCAATAAATAAAGGTAATGAAAGTGTAAAAATACTAAAAATTGATTTAAATTTTATAATGCCTTGAAAACCTTAAGAAGTGTATTATAAAGAGTTATAAAAGTAGGTAACAGAAACTTGTTGTACAATACAGTTAATAAAATAATAATGGCAGCGTATCCGTATAATAGAAGTATTCATTGAGTTGAAACTTAAATTATTTTTAAATTTTTTAAAGTGTAGTTAAATATTTACATTTACCAAACAAAATACTTTTATTATAAAAGTACAACAATATATTTTGAACAATAATTTACGTCCACTAGAAAAATAAATTATGATAAATTTTCTAGACATTTGAAAAAGTCAAATATGTCAATAAAATGAAATATAAAAATGTACCTAATTTAAGAGTATCACTTTGAACACAATTTCTATTAACGGAAGTATTTTTAAAACATCAGAAATACGTATGACATAGCACCGATATCTCAGTCTTATTATAATAACTATTAAAAATCAAGCTGTATCTTAATTGATATTTCTCGGTTTTGCAGTGATTGCATGTGAATAATTATAATATTAGTACCTATGAACAATATCGTTCGTTGGAGCTCGTATACTAATAGTAATTTCTAGGAAAATTGTAATGAAATGTGCATAATCTCAAAGACTTAATTAATAACGGTTAAAATAATGCTAAACGCTCTACTTCAACTGATCATTCAATTCATTCAATGCAGTCACACATTCAATATAGATTTACGCAAATGTAAAAATACACTCGATATAAAATTAGCACTAATTTTGCCATTCTTGAATAATTTATTATTAATGCAAAAGTTAACTTTTAGTAGACTTTTTCAAATCAAAATAGTTATAAATTGTCATTTAAAAAATAATAATCAACTATCTTTAACCAACATAAAGAATTTTTGCATATTTGTTACAATTAAAAAAGATTTATATAGGTACATTTAAAAGATGAACGTGCAGTAATCAAAAATAATAGTAAACTATTTACAGATTCTAATCGAAAAAAAGTCGTTGTTTTAAGAAATATATGTTACTTATTAGTTATATTAATTGAATCGTTAAGTTTATCGGAATTATTTTTACGGCAAAATGTTCATCAGTAGTTAATCTATATAGGACACTTGCAACAGCATAAGTCACAGCTGAATGATTTCTTATTATCCGTTGCAGATATTAAAAACTAGTTCACAACTTGTATAACACGTCATAATATCTTTAGTATTAATTGAACTATGTTATGATTTTATGAAACCTCAATATAATATATAACTAACACGATGGCTAATAAATAACGTTCGACTGACGCTAATAACATTATTCTACTTTTAATTGTGAACAAAGTTGGGTTGAGAAAATAAAATGTTACGATAATATAATAACCCAGCAATGACTTTATTTTAACAAAATCGAGGACTTGTAGTCTTTTTGTTAACTCAGAGAGTTAAAAATGGGCTGAATAAAAATTGAAATTTGAATATCAATATAAAGTTAATGTGTTGGTTTTAGAGTTTAAACTGTGTGTAGTCTCTTCTATATATCAATACATTTTTGAATTTTTATATTGTTGAAAGTATTTTAAGAATAATCGATTGATTATATAAGCAGACTTATCATTAAACACAGTTATATAAATGGGAATATTTTAAATAATTCTTACGTGTTACGATGTTTATATCACCATGGTTTTCAAAATAATATACAAAAAAGACATTCATAGGATTAACAGCGTAACCGTCAAGTTACTACAAAATTATTTCTCAAACTTAGTTTTTTAAGCCTGTTGTATTGTAGAAGATAGGACCTCTTAATCTCGGTGGCTTTCTTCGGTCTGAGTTCAATTTTATAACGTGACTTCTATACAATACCTAATATCGCTGACTACTAAAATATAATGTGTCATCAGTTTATATAATTTACATATTACCGAGGTTTTGAACCGAGGCAAAATCGTTCTTCGTTGATTGATACGTAGGTATATGATAGGTGTAAGCGACTGCAAACATCTCGTGAACTCGTAAAAACTAAATGGTCGATTATCTTGGGGTTTTTTTTTTCATTAAACCAAAATGTTGAAACTTTTCTTTAAACATCTCACATCACATAAAATTTCAGTTAGCCCGTCATCGTCGACCCAGGCTCGATAAATATAATATATAAGCACCAGGACATTATAAGTATATTAAACGATTCGTATAAGGTAATAGTTATTTTTAGATTTAGTGCGGAACGAAGAATTTATATCGGTTTTATACTTTTATAATGATGTGTTTTTTTAAAAAATTCTGTGTTATAGTTATTACTTTTTATATTCGATAATAAAAAAAAAAAAATAAATAAAATATTAATATTGAATAGGTATGCTAAAGAGCTAAAGTATATCAAGTAAGCTTAGATTTTAATAGCTTTACTTTTTTTTTATCATACATAAAAATTATTTGTATATTACTTTTCAAAACAAATTTCACAAAAATCATTGTCATGATATTTAAAATGTGTAATATTATAAGCAATTTACAAAAGAATATAATAACCAATAATACATTGTGCTTAGTTTATACGTGTGTTTTATAAGTTTCTTACAGTATGCCGAAATCAGCTCAAATGTGCACTTTTTTGAGAAACCCATATTTTACCGGATAATTGAAAATTATATTTTGAATTAATTAATTTTGTTTTATAAGAACTAAGAACTATTCAAGTTCAATATAATTGATTCTAATACAGATTCGTATTTAGAGATTTGTATTTTTCCTTTGTATAATATTCACATTCCTTAGCAAGATAAAAATACGTATACGAAAGTATTATAAATTAATGGCAAGTACCTAACAAGTTATTTTTTTCTTTAAATACATTTTATGTTTTTAGGACTTGTAATGACCAATTTTTAAATTTCAATTTAGTTGTTAAAAATGTTTGGTTTAGCACTGTTAAGTTCCACTTGCTCTGAGCCCTTTCAAGTCACTACATTAGTATTTTGTATACTTGCGGTCGGAATTACTTTAATACATATTATACACTGTAAACAGTTGTGCTCTTCTCGTCTCGCTCCCCCCCCCCCTTTGACGTCGAATTATCAACATGAACTCTTATTCTAGCTTATCGTACAAGATATACCTATAATAAAAAAAGGAAGGTCGAGATAAAATCTATAGCGGTATAAGCCTAGCTGCTTAGCGCACTGATTGTAAATCTTCCCTTGGGTTTCTCTAACTTTTTTTCCATTACCAAATCGACTAATCATTCGTTAGAGTAGTCGTTAAATAAGTGGCTAGTGGAAGGGTTGCCCCTCACACTTATAGCAAAATTATATGTTTTCTTTTTTTTTTTTTTTTTAATTGTATTTTCACCATGTTTACATCAATATTAAATTTCTTCATTACATTATATTATTTAATAAACAATTTGATAAAAATATTTTTTTCTGTAAATTGAAAGACACTGCACATATTTTGAATTAAGAAATTGACGTAAATGCACTTTATGCATTGAATAAGCGTTAACAACGTAAATAATTTACTTTATTCATAAAAAAAAAAAAACAATTACTTAATGTTAATAAAAGTTAAAAAAAAAAAAAAATCCATAAATGTAACAATTGATTATTTCAGTCGTTATTTAGTGAGGACAAAAAGTGTAATTAAAAAAAATTATAAAACTAAATACCTACATAATTTACACCCTTGCTTCACCGGGATAAATATACTTAAAAACCATTTGGTCCTGGGCCCAAAATAATCTTAAGCTGGGTCATTTGGTAACATTTACTAAATTGAGTAAGGTTTTCAAATCCCCATTCACGGTTGTAGTTTACTATATACCTACAATGAGATTATCACAGGCCAAGATGTTACATTTTATATTAATTTAAACGCAAGTATTGTTGAGTATTTCTCGAAATCAAGTTAATACATATTATTATTTTTATGTATGTTATACTATACAAGAATTGTAAAAAAAAAAGGTAAAAGAATAAAATACAAATATTAGCATGTGAATAAAAATCCAATCAAATCAAAAGCTTTAAAAAAACTGACTATTCGAGAATTTTTAACAATCGAAAAAAATAAACTTTTATAAAATCAATATTGTTGGTTCTCGATTCTATTTATACTTTAACAATGAAAATAAAAGTTAGACTGCTGTCAAAAACCCAAAATAAAGTTCACTGTTTATTGTGAGTAGTTTAAACCTTTTTCTGAAAAGTACCCTACTAAAAAAAGTGTAACCGATGAAATCTAGAAGAAAAATATTCTACGTTCGAAACATATGTTGTACAATCTACATAGATATAGTAGACGTAAAGATGGTCGCATTAATAGTGTGTATATAAATAAATTACAATTATTTTATCATAATCTGACTAGACAATATTTTTAAACAAAATTTTATAGCTTTATTTTTTTTTTTTTTTTGCAAATTTTAAATTTATAGTAATAAGTAAGAAAAACGAAAGTTAGGGTTTTAATTCAAATCTATATTCAATAGTTCAATACATACATATTTTTAAACAAACTTAGTACCTATATAATTTTATTAACATTTATAAAGTTATAATAGATATATATGTATATATATATACATATATATTATAATCAAAATACTTAATAAATAAATGCAATTTAGAAATAACATTTTTAAAATTTTACAATAAATTATCGACTCTTTAATTTAAAACTACATTAATATGTATCAATGCATTCGCAAAAAATATTATAAGAGAAGTAAATAACACATTTACCGATATTTTATTATATTTTATTTGCCAGATATTTCCTTATTTAAAAATATATTTTTCGGCTGTTTTAAAAGATTAAAATTTAGTTTCAGTTTTCAATTAGTCTTTTGAGTTTTCTTTTTGTTTTGGTCAGATTCATATAAAACGTATAGCTATGTTTATTTTTAAATTATTGAAGAAGCTCATTTAAACGCTTATCAGGAACCCGAATTATTATTAATTAATTGTTAATATACGGACGGATAGTACTTATAACGACATACCTACATGTTTTTATTACACGTACAAATCTAATCCGTTGGATCCAAACAAAAACTATTACAATGTAATAATATCGCTTAAAATTAATATTTTACACGTTGTTGAAGCAGAATTGTTTAATTCTTAAGGTTTGTGTGTACTAATGCACTGTGCATAGTTAGTTCAATGAAAAATCGCGTAAATTGAAAGTTTAAACTACAATTTTGATCAAATTTTCTAAAAGTATATGCTTTTTATATAGTACGAAATATTTGTTTTGATCCAATTGAATGATTCGATAATGATTTATAACATTTGTGACGTAAAACTATTCGTCCGTATTGGAATACAAACATAAATACCGCAGTATGTGACTAGATAGGTTAGAACTCTCAGCCCTCGGGAATACATTGTGGCAGACATTTTCAGAAGAAGTAACTCTTTTGGAGTAAATTATAGTTCATGCATCATATAAATTATGATTAAAATAATGATGTATTCAGCTTAAATATTTAAGTTTTTTGCTGAATTTATTGTTTAAAAAAGTACTCATAGTTCTTAAAACTATAAAAAACAAACAATTAGGTTTCAATTAGAATATTATTGATATTATATGCACCTTGCATCGTCGGATTCAATTCTATATCGGCGAAGTCAATAGCTATAATTACTGTTCAGTAATTGTTTTTATATAAATAAAAAACAATTAACATTGTTATTTGTTAGTACTAAATAATGATTTAATCCGAAATATTATATTTTATAGCTGTTAATACTAATTACATTTAAATTGAATACAATTTATAAAACAAATCAGCCTTTTTTATTTATTTTATTATAAATATTCAAAATCTTACTGTTAAATAAATAGGTATAACGAAAACGAGATAGTACCTATATTACAGAAAGATAATATAAATTATCAAATAATGTAATACTAATTTATAACAACATATATTCCTATAGATGATTTTCGGATACGTCTTGTTTAGACATCATTGACTATAGAGACCTTGTTGTGTTATCCTTATCCATGTTATAACTTTGAACTAACAAATGTGGAAAATATATGATAAGTAGTTAAATACTAACTAACTAGCTACATTATATACGAAAACAATAAATAGTCAACAAGACTTTGCTTGAATTTTTTAAAATATTTTCTTATTTTTTTAGAATTTAAAACTATATACAACAATTTTATCCGTATAGTAGTGAAGTGTAATAAAATTAACTATGTAATAATTAATAACTAATAACAATAACACAAATATTTTAATTATGAACAAATTTTTTTTTCAGTTAAAGATATTAACTACACCTAATGACGGATAACCATCATGTATGATGTTAAGACTTGATGATACATTTTGAAAATACTAAAATATATAAAATATTATAGTGATAAGTAATACATAGAAATACAAAAGTAAAATACAAAATAGATATACATAAAAAAGTATATAAATCAAGAAATAGCGCAACTGCTATAATAGTTATATATATAATAATTATAGTAACGAAAAACAATTATTGAAAAAATAAAATGAAATTTTTGACAGTTATTGCTATTCCCGGAAATACCAACCTTATAATATATAGGTCACAATAATAGATATAGATCATAGGTTGTTCCAAACTAATATCTATAGCCCAAATTATTATTTTCAATATTTTATGATAATCTTTTTGAATGAATAAGTACCTATTAAGAATATTGTAATATTTAATTTACCTACGATTAGCGCTGTCATAGGAAACTTGAACCATTTTTGCGTTACTAGTGTGTAAAAACAACAGAGACATATAATAATATATAAACGTAATTTTAATCTTTTTAAAACCATACCTTCAGTTTCGCAATATATATATTATATATACTTACACAACGTTTAAGTGTTTTCGAGCTTTAGAAGCACTTAAAGAATTTTTACAACGAGTAGTTTATTACAACGGACTCATGCGTGGTTGTTAATAATAATAATAATAATAATAACAAAGATTAAATGTTTGCAAACTTTCAAAAATGCTATATAAACATCAGATGTAGGTACCTAATAGTGTATTGTTATACAATACGGTAGACGAATACACACAAGTATATAATAAACATTATAATGGACACTAGATTTAAGGCTTTTAGAATAAACGTCTACGGTGACAATAATAATATTCAACAGATCCTATTTATCGACAACATAGATATAAAGCTATGACAGCGGTGTTTTGTTCAAAAAAACGCATAATTATCAAATATCCATTCAAATTAAATGAAATCGTCATTTTCTAATATAATAATTATGTATATTGTATGTATATCGTCGTCAAAATATGTGTTATTCAAATAACAATAACAATAAAAAAGGGGCGTGTTTATAAAAAAAAAAATCAATAAAAAAATGTAAACAAAAATTCAATAGAATATAGGTAGTTAAATTCTTTGAAATTTTTAATACTCATGAACCCTTCACAAAACGCTTAAAAATTTAAAAAAAAAAATTTTAAATTTCGTTTTATTCATCGGTATTGCAAATAAATTTTAAGAGTAAGTTTTATTATATTATTACTTTTAAGTAATAACGTATAACATAAACAGTCAACACCGAAATAAAATCTACGGCTATTAATTTCCGCACGGTTCATTCAACACTTTTTTTTCTGTACAAGTAGCAATGTATATCAATACGATCGAAAGAAAATTGAATAGAATTCAAAAGTTCTACAACAGCCAATTATCATGGATTTTACAATTAAGCTAGTATAAAATAGGTATATACATCTTTAAGCCTGTGGGCAATTATCGCACTGACATCAATTACTCATTTTTCGCGTTAAGCTGATTAGCAAAAAGTTCTAAGCTGGGGGTTGTTGTTGTTTCTGAAGTTCAAAAGAAAATCCGTGACATGTCTTTCTGTGGTTTGGAACGTATGTGATAAAAACTAACCACGATGATATGTATTTTAAAACATAATTTCTTCCAATTACGAGTACCAGACGTGCCACAGATATAATCCAACGTCGATTAAATATATAGTGGATCAACCGAATTTTTTTTTTTTATCAAAACACACACCTTTCGAATATATAATTACGTTACCTACCCTAGTCACAGTGATCGTTGTGACAGCATTTTGGTGATATATTCTTTTTTTTAAATTTAGGTAGTCAGCAACAGTATGCCAGTATATATAAATACACAGACCTGTGATTAATAAATGGGTTCAACTGTTTTACGATCGGCAATAACTATTTTTAATCTCCCATAACTTTCGAACTCCATGGTAAAACCTCTATCCCTTCATCTATCTGACACAGTTATTTTTTTACCGAATTTCAGACGGGCTAATTTTACTATATTATATAAAATTACTGAACTCCTCAGATGCTAGTCTCGTGTAATCTCATTAAAGGGTTATCTTAATTAAAGTATGTACTGAGTGTTCGATCCATCAGATAATCGTACGCCACTCCAATCGAAATGTCTAAAATATTATCCTTAGATAATGAAAAGTGAAAACATAATAATATATAATCGATAAATTCACATTTCCAGTAAATTATATAACACGCTATAATAATAATTTGTATCATATTCGCTGAGTAAGAAATAATTTTTTTCAGCTATTTATGTACGAATTAGCAATGAAACAGGTGACAAAGTATAGTAGGTATGTACTTAGTTTGTAAGTAAGTTGCAACAGATGTGGCGTCTTGACTTTTAACGATAATAATAACGAAAAACTGGATATGAATAATTTAAACAGTTTATCCTGCCATTTTTCGGTATCGGCCGGTTTACCAGTGTCTTCTACACGTATATTAATATCATATTTCTATACGTTGTTGATACTTTAAGATAGTTTTTTCACACGTATCTTTCGTTTAAGCATGAAAACGAATTTACACAAATTTATCTATTCTGTTCCAAATTACAACAAATTAAAAAAATAAAAATAGTTTTACAGTCATATGCAATAACATATAATCTCGTGTTTGTAAAAATAGTCATGATATGAAATTGAAACGTCTGTCATCATGTAGTTCCGTCGTTCTTAAAGTGGCTGAAGCAAAGGGAGATAATTGAGGTCCGACATTACATAAGGTACAAAATTAACTCCAGCAACAATCATACATTATACTTACTGTATTAAGTTTTCTATGACATTTTTAAGAACAAACCTAAGTTTCGGAGAAAATATGGAGGAAAATAGTTTTTATATTTATAAATAATATTTTAATAAGTTTTTTTTTTCAAAAAATGTTTAGGATTTTTTTTATAGAATATAATTGGTCCTTTTGAATATCTTAAATTATGTTTTTATAACTGAAAAATTTTTGTATTTTTAAGTTTCATTTTTCATACAAAAAGGGCCGACGAAACTTACCCAGGAATCTTGGGTACCGACTTACATAATGCAGGAAGACCCATTTATTTTATTGATAGATCTACAATTAATAATATTCTATTGCTCATTTTAAGATTATATTGTTTTATATCAATCCAATAATATGAAATAGACAATAGTACATTTTTTTTTAAATAAATTAATTGAATTATGTAGATATAAAACCTATATTAATTTTAACACAATAATTAATTACCAATTCAGTACTACTAGAATTTTTTTACGTCTTCGTTTGATTACATTAAATCTGACCACTGCATTTATTTAATTTTAATGAAGAATCTTATATCTATTTGGTTTTTGTCCGACAATCGAAAGTATTGCTATAGAACTTAATAGGTTTTTCCACCTGTTTTTTCTTACTTTTTCTTATTTTACCGATTTACTCGAAAACTGTTTGGAGCTTTTAAAGATGAACTGTAGAGAAATGTATGCAATCTACGCTCGATTAATAATATGTAAATGAGCCGCAATCAACTATAAAATATTTTTACTAAATCAAAAAATGTTTTCCACAAAGAAAAAAAGCATGCGTCACTGTTCAGCTATTAACTGTAGTTAAAATAGTTATGCGCTACGTTCGGAGTCTAAAATATTTTTGTTGAACTATCGACGTAAGAAAAAAAAACTTTTTCTGTAAAGTATTAAAACTAAATGCTGTAACTAAAGAAATAGCATTTACATTCTTCGGTCAAGTCAACATAATATGTTATATACATAATGAATTAATGTAAGCATGATCATTCATATTTTCCCATTAAAATTTATTAGTTAGTTTAAATTCTAAGTTTTAAAATTTTAGAGTACCTATACTTCACCTTATTTTTAAATGCACTTTTATATTATTAACTATTAAATGACTCTATAGGCGATACAACATTATATTTTTCAAACAAGAATTATCCTATCTTTCTGTAAATTATTAGTTGGATGACTTTTAAAAAAAATGATAATTTTTCTAAATCAAAAGTTGAATCTTTGAGTTGATTAATTTTGTATACTAAGAATAATATAAGTCCATGATATTAATATATATTTCGAAGTTGTGTGGGCTATAATTAATTGAAAATTATATCCATTTATAATAATCTATAAACATAATAATATGTATTGTAAAAATGTTCTGAGTATAATAAATATTAGATTAAAAGTAACTTGTTGATGGTGTAAAAATTATAAAACATGATAGAAGGGTACTTAGGTAGTTTTAAAAATTCTAAAAATCGGAATTTCAATCAAAAGTCATTATTAAAATTAAAATAGTGGTGAAGTACTATGAGCCATTATTCATTTTTGTCTCACACCTTAATGTGTAATCACCATTTTATGATATATTATTTAGCAATTTTAAAACGTGTCGATTAATTATCAATAATGCATTTGTTTAAGATATTTTTTAATGTGAATATTCTCTCCTACACGTCGATTCTGTTACGGTAATTTAAATTAATTTTTATAAAACAGGAAATACATCACCATAAGTCAAATAATAAATAATCGTTTGATACTTTTATCCCAAGTTCTTTTAAACAAGCAAATATCTGAATTGAATCATTTTAACGTACCTGCAACAAAAATAAATAAATAAATAATTAGTAAAAGTTTATCATTAAAATAAAAAATGTGAGTGCGCTAAACATATGTCCGAACTGTATAATTTTTTAACGCACCCGTTGAAACAAATATTATTTTATCCATTCTCGTTTTGAGAAAATAATATCTATATTAACACGAGCAGGTGGGTGCATAAAGTAGGGAAAAAAGTATAAAAAAAATATATATGATGATCTTCATACTTAACAATTAGAAGGAGTATGTGCGTAATACTCATAAAGGTTTTTAAAAAAGAGGGATTCAAGTGGGGGACTCCTAATCCACCAACGTCCACCATACAATTTATGCACTAAGTAAAATTAATTCATACCAATACATTTAAGTAGCTGTATTATAGTTGTAGGCTGTTTTTATAATTTTTAACGTTTTTTTTTTAAGTTTTGACCTGACTAGTAAACGATAAAAACATTAAAAACTATCAATTCTAATAACCGTATCAAGATTTGTATTTAACAACACTGTGATAGCACAAGTCGCTCGTTGTCGTAAAACACACACACACACACACACACATATATATAAATATAATGTTTACGTGACTAGTAACCACGATTTTTATGGTCTGAAAAAGAAAACTTCTTATACGAATCGATTAAAAAATGTTTTGTTTTGACATGTACTTTTATTACCTATAATATTAATATATACGTAATGCAAATATTATAAAGATAACTGCGAGACAATAATTTCTAAAATAAAAATATTCAAAATATTTAAAATTCCATATTAAAAGTTTTTTGTATATAAATAGTAATACCAATCATAAACATGTGTTAATTATAGAACACAAATTAATACATCATATATAATTTAAAGTCGTTAATATTAATTTGTATTAATTTTTCTATTGATGTAGAGTCTACATCAATAAGTCTACATTGTAGACTTATAATGTAGGACAGGGTAACAATTGAATGGCTCGCTGTGAATATACTCTAATACCATAAAAACATAATTAAATAATCTATACAATGACACGTATTGGATTCGATTAGGGTTTCGATTCCAGGGTTTTTAATCAGGCATAATAAATGTGTTTATATTTGAGTTGTTTGATCACATCTACACCCTGAAATCCCTTTCCAAAGTAGAAAGAAACTTGATACGAACGCATTATAATGAAATGTCCACAAACACACACAAAGATTTTTTAATATTATGCATTTATATTGTATACCTCCATGAAATGTGAATCAGACACAACGATATTTCAGTCAAAATGCATATAGGCCGATGATAGAGGTATAGCAATCGTATTTTTAGTACTTAATAAATTCGCATATTTATTTGCAAAGTAAATGTCTGAAATCAAATTCGATAGATGTTTTTATTTTATAGTATGAGCAACGTAATATTTTATAGCTGCATTTTATTTTTTTTTAATGACATTTAAAATGTATGTAAAATCAAATTCATATCATGATAATAATCATTTTATAATTTTTATTTATGTACAAATAAATTTTATTTTTTAAAAAATTGTCAACAATTTTTAACAGATAATTGATATTATTCAATAGATATTTAATAAATATTGTTTACAATGAGTAATAAGCTATATTTATATACTAAAACTAAGATTTCGCTTTCTTAAGGCTTATCTTCACAGCCAAAGACAAAAAAATAATGTTTAAACTGAAATAACAAGTTTTTTCGTAGGTCTAAATTAGAATTGAAATCACTTTAAAATTAATGTCATAAATAGAAATAAAAATATTTTATATTAGAAAAATAATATAAAAATCATGTTGAAAATCATAAAACAATTAAATTTGTATTGTATTATTGTATCAGTATATAATTTTAAATTTAAATTAGAAAAAAAACCAATATATATATAAATAAGTTATATTAAAATTAAAATCGAAATTTTTAATTTCGATGTAACCTGTCAATCATTAATTATAATAATATATATTACATATTGCATTATTACTGTGCATCTGGCCGAAATCCTAACGATAACACTCGGGCCGGTCGCCATCGAATTCATTCGAATCGTTGTGTTTTATTCCATAGTGATATGCTAAACCTACGTGTTTAAAGACTTAACTTCGACATGGACAGCGAACGGAACACCGACGACTCCGGAAAAGCCGATAGTGACACGCTCGTCACACCGGAATCGTCGCAATCCGTCATGTTACACGTTACGTTCGACAAACCGCTTGCCACCGTTTGTCAGGGAAGTGGGGAAGAAAACGGACCGACGGGCGAACCGGAACCCGAACGACGAAAAGAACAATCGGAACCAGCGGATGCGACCATCAATATCTCTGTTGGGCCGAGTTCGATGGAGGTCAACAAACCGTCAGTGGCAGCGACTGGCAAAGGGACCGGAATTCGGCGTCGTCGCCGCCGAAAAAGTCGTCGTGTACGTTGGGTCCAAAATCGTAGTCGACGAAACCAAAACAGCGATGACCGTCAAAGCCAATCCGACAGCGATATGTCCATCATCGTTGAGATCGACGAGGAGGTTTCGGCCGGTGACCACAGCCGCGGAGGCCGGAAGAAAGCCGCGAAGTGTTTGCCACCATCATGGGCCGGCCGTTTGCGTCCACGCAACATCAATAGGCGCAGGAAATCGCAGTATCGCCGTAAAAATAAATAATATTATAGAATTATATACTTAAAAATAAATTATGCTTTATTGGATATTTTTTAATTTTTTAAATATATTTAAAATACGAGTATCGCTGAACGCGTTTTCGCAAGTCATCTACGACGGAGAATTGCCATCCTCCTATGAATTCAAATTTAGAATAACAAACAAATTAAAAGTGCCTACGTACATTATATTATACTGTATATAAACTATAAGGACATATTTAAACGTTAGGTTTCAAGGGGACATTCATCTGATCTGAAAACAGTAATCGTATAATATTATAAACTGATTCTACTCGACGTTACCTATTATACACCTTTAAATATTATTGAATTTAATATAAATATAATTAGGTATTACATTAATATTATCCCTAGATGGAAGATGACTGTTTTAATTTTATCTCAGAAACTTTTTATTTTAGGCCTACATCCTATTATCGAACTTTACTAATTTGTTACATCAAGATTAATGCATTTACTCAAAAAGTCAAAACCCTACTAAACAAAAAAAAAAAAAACTGTTACAACAGTATTTTTTTATTACCTATCAATCGGATTCCAAAATTTGTGAGATATACAATATATATATATATATTGTAGTAAATATAGATTAGATAAGTCAGTCTTCAGTAAACCACTGGCCATAGTACACGTGAGCAATAGTGTGCGCCATGTACTATGGCAGTTTTCTTAACTATTGTTTATATATTTATTAATTGTCATTCTATAACGTGTTTATAAAGTGTTTTCTCCTGTTTTATTGTTATAACCCCACCTAAGCCATCCTACAATATATATATATACCTAGATATAATAGTTTTATATTTTTTAATAATGATTTTTTGAATGATTAGAGTTTAACACTTATATTATATTTATTATTAATAAATACTTACAACAATATAAATTATAATAAATGTTTATAAAGCTCAATATTATCCTTTGGACTTTTACCTTAAAAAAGTTATCAATAAATTGTAAGATATTAGTTTTGTTTCTACGTATTTTATTATATATATTTTTATTTATATATTAATATATACGTACAATATGCATACATATATATGTGCATGTTTGTTTATAACAGATATTTAATTGTTTTCCTTACCCCATTGAAACAATCGAGTAAACTTGTACGATTTTTTATTTTTAAAACGGCCGTACTATTGCAATGGGAAGCAAGGTATATGGATCAATGTGATTAATGTGATTATTTCCGTACGGTTGGCCGCCAAGTTCTTCAAATGTATAAAAAATAATTCTGCATCGAATCCACGGCGATAGTTTGGAGTTTTAAACGTTTAATATCGATTTATTATAATAATCTGAGTATTTTTTGGCCCGATCCGATTTAGAAGAAAATCAAACCGAGTATATTTTATACAATTATCTTATTTTTCTATAATGTTTAATAAATTATTTCGATTTACTTTCAACGATCGCTATCCCTCCAAAACGTACATTCACCAGGGCCAAAATACTCCGATTGCAAATTTAATTAAATTCGTATAACGTTCAATTAATGAGATTCCAGACGGTAGCGCAAACATTTTGGTTAAAAACAATAGCCGGTCGCAGTTTATTCGAAAAACAAACGCATGGTGTATGTGTAATGTTATAATTAATATTGTCATATTATATAAAATGAAATGCAACATTAGATCCACCAAAATATATTGTACAAAACCAATTTATATATTTAATGTTTCAATGAAATCATTTTAAAATATTTAATGTCCAATATCGACAAGTTAATAAATGGTACCTAACTTGAAATAAACAATTTTTTTTTAAATCATAAGAATAAAAATAATTACTTATTTATTTTTATTTCTAAAGATATTACTATTATTATTATTATTCTTTTTAATGATACCTATAATATCATGGTGTAATTAAATCTAAAGGGTTTAAAAATATATAAATTAAATATTAGGCTATCTATAGTTTATAAGTATTATTTACTGTAATTCAATTATCTATTGACAAATTAATTAAATTTAAGTCAAATCACAATAGAAATACGTATATTTGTTAGCTTTTTAATGCATTCAAAAATTCTATTTAAACTATTAACAACATTATCTGCATATATATTATATAATTTAATGTCCTATAGCTTTGCACAAATAATCTAACATACCCGAAATAAATAGACTTGCTGGACTTAACGTCTTGTCATCAATATAATAGTATACTTTTAAATATTTACTATAATGTTTTTTTTACGATTATATGATAGGTAGGTAAGGGCGTCATTTCAATATTTGCTAGGGTAAGGCATAATAATGACTGGCCCTATAACTTTAACACTTATAATCTTAACTTGCATAAACATATTATTATAATCTTCAATGTAGTTTACTATGAAAAACCAAATAATTAATAATATTTGTATAATATTAATAATAGTTTCCTAATAAAATATTCATTAAAGTACCACCACTGTGGAACTGTTTCACTAAGTATACCTCATTTGAATTATAACATTTAACAATAAGTTATAATACTTAAATTTAAAAAGCAATAAACATAAGCAAATAATACAAAAAAGGAATTAAAGGCTAAAGTATTTCTTTATTCTTAATTACTTTTACAATTAAAAGAAATAAATAGAATAATAATAATAATAACGTATTAATTAGATATATTATATGATACACCACAAACTTCTATTTTTATATTATATAGTATATTCTAGAATAGTCAGTAGATCAGTGTCGGTCTGACTTATGATTGGGCCCTGGAACAGTTATTTACAATGGGTCCTTTTATAAAAAACAAAAAAAGGTTTTTTAAATTTATAATATTTATAAGCATATAATATAAATGTAATTGCATTTCTGTGTACATTTAATATGAAATTAAAATTTTTTATCTTAAATAATTAAATAAAGTATACAAATTTAAAATAATAGTTTTAATACTTTTTAATAACATTATAATATACCTAGTAAATAATATATTAAATACTAGTTTTTATAATTAATAGTTTAATGTTTACAAATCGATTTAATTGGAATCGCTAGTAAACCTAATATTATTTCCATTTAGGTATGTGCCTCTGACTATTAGGGCCTAATATATAAAATGTCCAGGGGTGGCCCAGACCGACACTGCAGTAGATTAACCTAACCTAACCTAACGTGCAGTAGATTATAGAAAACCCGGCCCATTTAGACCCGGCCACTGGCCCATTTGGCTACTTAAAAATCTAGGGTCGGGCAAAGCAAAGGGTCCTGCCCCCTCCCCCAAATGACGCCCCTGATGATAGGTTTATAGTATGTAGGTAGTCTGAAATATAATATTTAATTCTAAAACAAAGTGCAAAAGGTCGACACATTAGATGTGGTCTCATATACTCGCATACTATAATAGATTTAAATCCATTTATTTCACGCGATTTTTTTTTTACCCAAAACATTACTGCCATAGCACCTAATAGTTTTTCGTATCGCTTGTCGATTGTAAAATAGGAAATAAACTCTCCGTTTTGTATAGCGTTTGCATAAACTCAAACCTATCGTTATATGCATTAGTGCTTTGATTTCAAATTGTGGACAAACGTGCGCACAAAAGAGAATATGAACACCGCCGCATCCAATATTAACCACAAACGTTCGATATGTATATATATATATAGAAACCAAACAGAAATTTAATTAATTCGGAGCACTTTGGATCGCCGCCGCAGCCACCGCTGTTGTAATGAAAGAAGTCACAGTAAGGTAAAAGGTTTAATAAAATATATTAAGCCACCGTTATGTGGCATGATCTAATGGCGTGTAAGTTTAATAATAATAATGTATTCAGCAGTGTTTATGAATTATTATAGTATGTGCTCATTAGCTGTAGTCTGAATGCAAGAGAATCGGCATGGTCTAAAAAGAACCCATTTTATTTTCAAAATACCACGAGCTATAGGCCTATGGTTATAAATTTACAGAGAACATGGTCAACTAACTATATTATTTAACAGCGTATACCATTATAAAAACAATGTCTGTATTACATTTTACCTAGTCTATTATAGAGAATAGAAAGACTACAGTATAGCCTTAATTATATTATACTATACAGTATACACTATAGGCTTTATATAATTACTTCCATGAGATGACAGACAATATTATAATACCTTCATAATATTAAACAATACGCGTATTGTATTAATAATAAAATTCGAGAGTTTACGAAATAAATAACAACAAAGAAATCCAAACGGTGCATTTCTTGAAAATAAAAATTTCCTACAACGATAAAAAAAAAAAATGAATAAATTTATATTATATGAGCTTGGTAGGTGTTGATAAATCATTATTACAGGTAATTATGTTATTTGTCCGAAGTTAAAAAGTTATCTATTCGTACTTCTTTACATCTTTTAACGTTCATAATTTGTCGATGAGATAATTTGCTTGATCGTAAAAAATAGTTTATGATCTTATTTGCGGTATTTTAAGTGAGAACTTCAATATTTTCTTATAAATGAAGAAAAGTGGGGAAGACGAGTCGCTGCTATACAGAGGCCAGGAACCATCACCCAAAACACTTCAAAACACATGGGTTTCTGAATTATTTAACATTTGCATTGGACGAATACAAAACACACTCCTAAAAATCGTTCCACTACCCTAATTGATGTTTAAATATTATAATATAGTGTTCTATGTTAAATTAACTACAAAAGCCAATGTTGATGTAATTTTTTATTACAATAATTCACTGGGTTCTTTTTCTCGATAAAGTTATGAAGGTCAAGTTTGCTATTTAAGTTGCAATTCGTTCATCAGTTAATGATTAAAAATAATATGGGGTTCGACAATGGGTATAAATATTTGAAAGTCAAAATTGATTTAATTTATTGAATTTATGTCACATTCAATTGAAACATAACCTAAATAAACCATGAATTTTTGTGCCTTTCGATATTTTAAAGAGTTTGTTATTTTAAATATACAGAGAATACAATCATTTTTCAAAGCATTTTCTGAGACATTACATTCTCAACCGTAATCATCACGATTTATTTACCTTTTTCTCGTGACATAAATACATCAAGTACAGCGAGTACGGATGTCAAAATATTAAATATTTTTTTATTTATTTTAATATTAAAATACGCCTAACTAAAATAAATATAATACCTTTAAGTAAAGGTACCGTTTTTTTATGTTGTTGGTTGAAACATTATTTATTATTGTAAATAAATATGCGACAAACTACGTACCTATAGTTAAACAGTTTTATTACATTAAAGTTATATAACATAACGTTCATAATATGAAATGTCTCCTCTCCCCCTAATAAACACCATGGATCCGCGTCTGTATTACGGACGCACTAGAGCCATACAAATGGTAAAAATTAAAAATGGACGCATTCAATTCCCGGAGGACTTTCGGAATCTAGTTATCATGTCTACAATAAACTTCCCTGCTCATTGCTCATATAATACATTAATACCTATGTGTAAATGTATATCAGTGATTACTGACTATTGTATTGTAAATAAATAGTAATTTATATATATCATTAATAGTGAGAGATTTTCTGTCCATATTCTGTCATAAAACAGTTAATCGGCGATGTTAAATTAAAGACCATATAGTAGTCGAAGCAGAAATTTATAAATTCATGAATATTAAAAAAAAAAACGTTATATTATTGTCTGCTGTCGTCTTGCTAATTGATTACTGTCGACCTGTTATTACTTATTAGCAGGGAATGAAACCTGGTGTTCTAAAATATATCCATCGATTATGAAATTTGCTCAAAAATTAATACTTAATACATTTATTTATTTCGTAATTCAAACGTTATAGTTTTTAAGAACATTAAAAATATTGTATTACGTATCAGTGTATCACATACATATACATATACATAACTATAAAATATTTTATAGATCAATAAAATATATATACATTATTTTTATGTGTTGAAAACAAAAATATATTAATCATGAATTTGTCAATACCTATAAATGTGGGTCGGAAGATTTTTATTTTACACGTACCTATACCGCTCGTAATAAAGAATATAAATAAAAACGTACCTATTGTAGATTTCGAATAAAATACTTAATAAATCGTTGCGAGAAATAAATAATACGACATTCCTTCGATCCTACGTATAGCTTCATACAAAAATACAGAATCAAAAAAATATAACGTTCATATGTACCACTATAATATAAAAGATTAAACCATTGTAATTAGAAAAAATCCAAGTGAACTCATGCCATATATATATTACATTACGTTTAATTTTAAGCTGGAATAGGTCAGAGACCCATTGCGTAGAACGCGGCAATTTTATTCTCTATTATAAAATACAGGTACCTGTATTACGCTTACGCACGAAGGTTATCCTACCGGAAAGGCGGATTGTTATAATACGAGTACAATACTTATTAAACTATATTATTGTAACTTATCATTTTTCCGAACGGGATTACGTAACAGTGGTTAATTAAAATAAGAAAAAATAATGTTTCTAATAATATTAAAATAATTAATAGTGTTTCTATCTGTATGCTTAATATCTCTATAATCTATGTTATTACTATTATATATATATATTATAACTACGTAATTATAAAAGGGTAGATTTTAATGCACTAAAAAACTTTAGTATAATATGCTTTTATAAAATTTTAAAATGTATTTAATGACATGCACTATAAAACGATATTCGGTATATACCTATAAAATATGCACTAAAATACCAAATAATAATATAATATTAAAACTATTTAAAAACATAAAATAGTCATAAAAATGTTTGCACTACATTATTCAATATGATATACATCATAAAAAAATTAGGTAGATATACATTAGGTATATATTAAAAATGAAATAATAAAAAATTTCACAAAATATTAAAATATTTTGTTGTTGTTAAAAATTCATATAATTCATTAAAATTATAATTTATTTTAAATTAATCTTAAGTAAATGTTATTTTGGTAACTTTAAATGTGTAAACATTTTATGTTTAAGTTCAAAAAAAAAAAAAAAAATGAAATAAATATATTGGCTATAAGTATGTATTAATATAAAAAAATAAGTTAAAATATTAAATATCTGTAAAACTGTGATAAAAATATTTTACATTAATATTGTATCCTAAAGAATATAAACAAAAATAACAATTCTATTCAACAACATATTTTGCAATAATAAAAAAATATATATATATGCAAGTACAAAAGCATCCGCCCTTTAGAGTACCTAATTATAATTTATGTATCTGATTTTGGACGTTTTATCCGCTTGCAAAAAAAAGTCTACTTTGTAAGCGTTTTTAGTTCACATGATGAACAGGAAAAATTTTAAATATGCGGACAAGAAATGCTCGATAAAGATAAAAAAAAATCTGTAGTAACTACATCCCTATCATATCGTACTATTTTCGGGTGCAGAGAGTATTTTTAAATATCTGTAATAACTTATCACGAATACAATTTTTGAATTATGATATAAATATCAAACATATCGGATTTTTTGTGTAATAAAAATATCACATACCGCTATTAGCGTTAATTCTTTATTATATTATCATACTTGATAAACGATTACAACAATTTAAGAATCGAATAGTAGGATATGACTTGGTTGGTTGTGCTAGAATACTTTCTATTTTATTCCTCTATATTTTAATAACATAATATTTCCTACGTCATATAAAATATATTTCTATTAACCACCACCTAGTTCACACCACATCGTACGCGAATGAATAGTATTTTAAATTTTAAATCTCTTCGACCGTCAAGTAATCTTTGAACATGTATAGTTAATACTATTTATCCCGTACACTCGTTACTCGTATATAGAGACCCAACCGAATCTGCGCGTGTCGCGAACAAAATGATGATAATAATAATAATAATAATCCTCGCAACGTATCGAAATGCGATTTTCAGCTTATCGTTTATACAATGTGTAATATATAATATACTCGTGAAAGTATTGTGACGTATAAGAAACATTATATTAGTATGTATTTTTCATTTCAATGACCATGAGTACTTTTTCTGATTTATTTTCAATCGTGAAATTACCCAAAAAATACATTTCCTTCTATAATATAATAAATTATTATTATTATTGCAATCAATTATTTTACACGACTTATACGAATAATTGCAGTAGGATAAAAACATAGATAGTTTCTAGTCTTAATAGTTGTAGTTGATTATTATACAATTTGAGTGAATACATTTATCACCTTTATAATAAAATATATGGTTCAAGGGTGATCTCTCCCGGTGGTAAGATTTCCATAGTCTACTTCAGTACCTACCACCTGAGGTGTAGGCAAAAATATAAGTGACGCTATAATTGAAGACCCGAAGAATACGGTTTCTAACCCTCTTAGTATATTTGTTTTATCATCAGATTATTGTTGGCAATTGGAGTACTAAAATTCAGGTCGTACTTATAGATAAAATATTTAACTTTCATTGGTATCATGTAAGTAATAGTAATTATTTGCTATTTAGTATTGCTTGCTATGCTAACCACTGTGAGTTTGAAATTTTATAAAATAAAAGACTAACACAGAGCAAAACTGACTTTCTATAACAGAACATTTTCGTAAAAATATTTTAATGTAATTATAGTTAGGTAATAGATAATGTATAATATTTTTGTTTTTATTTACATTTTAAGAATTGACAGAATGGGCTGCTATTAGACAGTCATATTATTACTAACTAGAAACGAAAGTTGGTCAAATATAAGAAAATTGTATTATTTTGTATTATATACAACAAACGTGCACTTAATATGGCACCTTACATCTTATCTCAATGAAAAACTTTAATGGGTAATATAATTACCCCTAGGCAAAGACATAAAAAATAAAACATCATATTTTTAAAAAAACTATTGACTTGCAACGATTTCAGAAATCAAAACACTGCAGATTTCATGTTGTAATCAAAAATAATGTATTATATATTATTGTTCTTTTATATTTTTTTTTACCATCGTATAGAGGTTTCTTAAAAATAAAAATTACTATTTTTTTATGTGTTCGAGAGCAATATACTAATATTGGATAATATTCGGAAGTACCTAATGCACCATCTGCGAATATCAATAAGGTATAAGAAATATAGGTGAAATTCTATACGAATTTTACCTTAGTATATATTTTACTACCTATATTTTGTGTTTTGTTATTGGGAAAACGGCATTTAAGTGGGGATGTCGTTCAGCGTGCTGTAGCTATAACAGACCTGCAATCAATAGTTGCCACTCGAAATTCGATCGTTGCAACGATCTATTGTATTGTTTTAATAATGTTTATATACTAATCGATACTACGCTGTCACTCAATAATAGTGATGCTACGCATTATACGCTAATTGTAAATATTTGTTATATTCGTTCTCGTTAACACGCACTGAATACAATATGACATCGTCATTTGTCGTGAAATTTATTTATAGTTTATACATTATACATAAGTATATATTCAAAAGTAGGCAAGTCAATAAGTGTAATAATGATTATACGTATTCGGTGCGAAGCTTATACATGTCCTACAGAATATGGAGCAAAAATATAATTGTTCGAATGGACGAAATATAAAATAAAATATACATATAGGTAAATACACCTTCAAATATTGAAACTTGAGAAAAAAAATATTTCATAACGATATCAATTTAATATTATAAAATATTGTGTTTTAAGAATTATTGCTATCGTTGTTTTTAATTCAAAACACTTACCAGAGTCCAAATTGTGCGATATTGTGTAATATTTATATCGGATGATCTAAGCAAAACATTGATCATTTAAAAAACTATTAATTATGTTAACATTTTTTTACATAACTTCGAATTTTTGAGAAACAATATTATTCTAAAAAAATAGAAGTATTACACAAACGTTAATTATTTTTGAAATAATGAATGTCTTACGTTAAATGATTACCCCATGTATATTGTATACATATATATATTGTACACCATATTGATTGTTGAGTTTCCAATTTCCGCACTTTTCAGACTCAGCAATTGTAATATTCTTTGGATGGCGTTGTTCAACGATCAACTTCCACAATGGAGAACTCGTGTACAATTTATTGATTTCAGTCTAAGTATTATTGAAGTAGTTTTTTTTTTGTTTTATAATATTATTTAATAATGGCATATGTCTTTAAACGTATGTCCAATAGTCATAATATATTATAGTATTATCTTCTCACACGTTTTCACCCCCATTAAATCGATCGAACGTTTTCGACGTGCATGTCTTATGCTTGACGCAATTATTTTTTCCTCGCGCTTTCTGTAGGTATATTAAATTCCTGAGCGAAACGAATCGATTTCGTGACGGGCTCGTATAATATATTATGATAATAATAATAAAATCATGTGAGCCTTATATTTTACCTAATACATGCTAAGAACAGGATAAAAAAAAAGGCCTGAATCAAAGTGCAATCGTATTTAATACTTTGCTGAATTTTGGAATGTAATGAATCTTTACATATTATTATGTCAATTTCACGTATACTAAGTTAACCAAACAAAATATAGGGTATGGAATTAAACACGCACTTTTAAATGTTTTCTTTTTTTTTAAAAAAGTCGTCAAAAAGTTTTCTGGCGATTAGATACAAAACAGAATTGTAAAATTGCTTGTATCTTTTAATTATTGTTCACAGCGGCGTATTATAATATTTAATATTTTATGTACGTTTTTATTAATTTCATACATTGGTTGTTTTTATGTTCGTATTATACGCGGCGTATAACTGTTGGTATTTTCAATTTTGGTCATGATTTATTGATTTTATTTTTTCATCAAACGTTCGACATTTTTTTTTTTTTTGTTTCTATTTTATTTTTTTTTTTTTATTGGACAACATCAGTGAGTGTTATACCTATTTTTAAATGCTATTTGTAAAACAAAATATTCCAGTAAAAAAATCTTAGCTACAGACATAGTTTTTAAATTTTTTTTTTCAAAACAATATATAAAACACCTTTTTTCCAGATACGTTAATGTAAAATGAATAACGGGTAAAAAAATGCATTTCGTATTTTTCATTTTTAGTATTAATATATATTAATACACTTATATAAGTGTTTTCATTCAGAGCATTTCTGCATCTTATTTTATTCATCGCAAATAGAAAAAATAATATATATATTAATACTTAATATTATTATGTGAAATAAATAATTGAGTAGATACCGATGAACAACACTTGAGCGTTGGTATTCTCTATTCACCTGTTAACAGAAACAGATAAACTGTTATCGAAGGTCCTCTGAACATGATAAATTAAAAGGAAATAGAAAAAATATTAATTTGGTTTTTTTAATAAATATAATACGAGTCGTACTTAAAGGATATATTAAATAATTTATTATTATATTATATTATACCGAAACTCCATGAAAATCGTGCACCGACAATATTATAATTGGAAAGGTGATCTCGTACCTAAATTGTACCTATTTAAGTAATTTTATTTTTAAAAGAATACCGTATACATTTTTTTAAAAAAAATTGTTTTACTCACTGTTTGCATTTCTGGGTATTCCGTATTTTCTGTATCATATTATATTTATATAACAGGGGTGGCTAACTTGTAACTATCGTTATAGCCAAAGACACGGCTCACGTCTTATTTATAAAAACAAAATGTGCATAATTATTATATTATTATGTATTTTAATTTTTTTTTTAATTTTTGGTATCATTGTATTAAATTTATCCATATGGCTGGAGAACATGTTTGTATTGACCACCCCTGTTATACAATATTTATGACGGTATATAGTACACGCATAAAATAACCTCACCCACGAGCGACCCTTTTCTCACTAACACAATGACATATATTTTACTGTAGACGGTTAACACCATAAAAGTATTAAAGAACCTCTCCTCTCCGGAGGTTTTAATTTTTTACCTTCGGAACAATAATGCGTTGGAAAAAATCTGGACCGTTAAAAGCGCTCGTCGGGTGACTTGGTTGACTTTATACTCCGAGTTGTATACGATACTATCAAGCCAATATTCAATAATATAATATTTTATAAGGGGCGGCCATGAGTCAACATAATGTTATACGGTTAGGTAAACACTGCAGGTGCGTGTGACGTGAAAAACGTCACAGACATGCTGACGACTACCTATACGACACTGCGCAATATCCTGATAGATAATCGGTATTACTTCATTACAGAACGTCTTTTGAATTTCAGTATAAGGGGTGTGATTATTGTTTTCGCAATCTCTTTTTTTATTTACATTACGTATTTTATGATCTGTATCGACTGTATTTATATGTCTACTCTAATTGCCTAAGTCAACTTGATGTTAAGCCTGTGAAAAATTGTATTTTTACGAAAAATATATTATTTACCCAATAGTTACTACACAGTGCAATAAAAATACATGTTTACTGTACGTTGAATAATCAGAGAAAAACTATATTAAATTTATCGGTGTTGAAAAAAAATTGAATTGAATAAGAGTGAGGTTAAAAAAAAATTAATTTTTAAAAATACTCATAAGACAAAACGCATTTTGGTTTTTCGTCAAACAGCCAGTATGTATGCACTATTAATACTTATTATGTGATGTAGTTTATTGGCGTAGGTACATTATGTAAATTATTCAAACAGCTTTTGCGGTAATAACAATAGTTATTATAATGTATCACACAGAGGTGAAATATCTACAAACGACATAAGTATATTATATTAATATTATTATTACGACAATTATAATTATTATCGTTCGAACGTTTCAAACGACCCCAAACCCGATTAAACATTGTTTTGCATATTGCATCGTATTAGCGAGCACCACATACATAATATTCTATACTATTGTCCATTGTGTGCACGTATATGGTATTATTAAGCGTAACCAACTGGGAATATATTATTATTTTGTTTGCAAAGCGTTTGTCATAGATTCGAGTGTAGCAAGTACGGAATATAATAATCCAGCGTGTAATCGTTTTGTATCGGATTTCCCTCTGCGACATCTAAATGTAGGTTATTT
The DNA here is from genome assembly GCA_009835225.1 of Aphis craccivora. Taxonomy (NCBI): domain Eukaryota; kingdom Metazoa; phylum Arthropoda; class Insecta; order Hemiptera; family Aphididae; genus Aphis; species Aphis craccivora. The sequence goes on along the minus strand of VUJU01000940.1, from coordinate 43,807 downwards.
TTATCACCGTGTTACATAATCCGTTTCGAGTTTTCCGACGGAACCGTAGAAATTATTTTGTTAGCGATTGATTTGAAAATAATTGTCAAAATAATACAAAACTTACAAGACCGTAAGCGCTTAATTACAATAAATCACAATAACGTATAATTACAATAACAGCTAGGTACGGGTTAATAAGTGAAGTTAATTTTAAACTTTTAACTTTGCGTTTTGTCTTTTTTTATTTAACTAAAATTTTCACTTAATCGATTTTTATTGATACTGACTGATTAGATGGTGTACTTAAGTAATTGTAGTAAGTAAGTAAGTATAGAAGATATTGCCAAAACTGAACTCTCTGTTTTCGGCCTAATTAAAAAAAACGCTATTCATTTCTCTACCAGTTAAAATTTATAGCATTTAGTTTAGAGACTCCCTTGGTTAAAGATTTTATAACATTATAATTTTCAGTAACTATAATGTGTGCACGCACTATACATTTAATTAATATAAATAATATAATGATACTTGTACACTTACAAATATTTTAATCACGAGTCTTTTTATTTTATTATATAAGTACAATTAATATTATGAAGATATTATTTAAATTATTAAAAACAAATGACCAACACAAATTATATGGAAAAATACCAATACAATTAGTCTTTCAAAGAATCATTTTATTCCTATGAAATTTTTACATATGTTTGTTAGAATAATCACTTATTTGAATCTAATTTTTAAGTAATATGACAAAAATATAATATTTTAACTTATTTTGTCTAACCTGAAAAAAAAATCGTACGTGATAATTTAGATAATTATAGATATACAATTGTAAATTATTATTTAACTGTTTAGTCAGTGTGTCACTCATACACCTATACACAAATTATAGTTACTAAAAAATATAATATTATCAAATATATTTACGTAAGGGTTCCTAAACTTTAATATTTTATAGTTACACAACTGTCAAAAAACGTAAAATAAATTTTATCGAAAACCGGCGACATCCAGTATATTATAGCCTTATACCATGAGTCAATAGAGACCATAATTATTATTTGAAATACATTGATACATTGTCCAAAGTACAGGTATCTGCATCGTTTGATAAAGGTTATTATTAGATTTCAACTGACATACCGTCAATAGATTGTCGTTTCAAAAGAGGAGAGTGAGTTTTTGGGGTTTCTCACATTTAATTAAATATATCGCGTCATCTCTCAATTTAAATTTAAATGTCTATACAGAAACCTATATAGAAGAACCGCACGCACATAAACACTGCACAATATAATATTTTCTATCAGTCGTGTTTACTGTATTGAGTACGGGTCATTATACCCGATGGAGTGTCGTCCTCAACGCCTTATACACTTTCAAACTCTACCTATTACCTACGTAATATTATAATATATGCAATACCGTTTACCACCGTTACTTCTGAAAAGGCCAATATCCGCCTGAACCCGTAACGCGACTCTGCCGCATTTCTCCCACTGCGTAAGTTTAATAAAATAATATTATAAAATATAAATCGATAAAATATGTGAAAGCGGCTGGATGGTAGGTAGGGGATTTCATAATGAGCAATGAGGCATAGATTTTAAACACACGCATTGTCCGACGAACATAATTGTTGAAGCGTTTGATGGCCGATGAAAATAATGCAGTTTTAGACACTCGTCGATAACGCCATAACAAACGATACCGTTCAAAATTAAAATCAAAGTCGCAGTGTTCCCTAATCTTTCTGTTATATGGCGACCAACAAATTTACTCTTTGTTAAGTAGGCAATTCCCACCACTAAAAAAAAAAAAAAAACGAGTACCTATGCTAAATGCTAAAACATAGTACCTAATATTAATAATACAATTCATTGTTAGCTATTTTATCGTTTTATTTTAATAATGAGGTACACTCACTTAAAAAAAAAAATTACATAATATAATATACGTATACTAAAATGTTCTAGTTCTAATTTTTAACAGATATATTTTAAAAAACCGCAGAAAAATAAAAGAAATGATATCAATAATAGTGGTCTTATATTATCAGCTATTTTTGTTGACGCAGATAACGACAATTGTTTTGAACTGATCACACGACATTCGATTTTGCTAATCGATTTATGGGACGAATCGATGGGAAAAAAAGCTGTTTACTTAAAATACATATTTTATCTTGCGTTCGACAATCACATTAACGATAAAGTAACACAACGATATTTTTTAGGACGCACGTTTTTATGGTTTTTTTTTCGGAACCGTTTAAATATTATTCCGTTTTATTTTCTTGTTATTAATTATTTACTTTTCCGTTTTCACGGTACCCGTGGGGGCGAGGCCATCGTGAACGAAGTGCTATTTTGTTTTTTTTGTTTTTTTGTTAATAACGACCATTTTTCGACTGCGATGAATTGAATACAGTCCGTGCCAGTCATATTAAATACTATGCGCAATATACATTGTGATTGCCGTTTATACATGTACACATAGGGTGTGCGTGATATATTATACTGAAGGTATACCTACCACTCGTTGTATAACAACAGTTTTATTTTATTATTCTTTATCAGATTATCCGTTTAATTAGAACAACGACGATAAACTTTTTTATGGGTATATTTCGTGAAGAAAAAATTATAAAATAAACATTTAAACAATTTTGTCTAAAAATAACCATTTGACTTTCCACGTAGCCAAAAATCAAGTGAAAAAAGTAAACACATACATATTTAAACCCAATGTTTAGGTAATCATAATATTTTCAATAGTAAATATATAATAGGCAAATATGTATAAGAAATACCAGGTAGATTATAGTGGGTTCGGACCTTAGATTCATAGGTGCAACTAGACTAATATTTTTAGGGTTGTACTAATTATGAAGAGCTTTTAGATCTAACTGCTGTAATATAATGCATTTCTGGTAGTGCCATAAATAATAACAACGTATCTATAATTTGTTCTACATGAATATTAAGCTAAAAAATATTCCGTATTATAATATTATTGCTAATCATACATTTTTTTTTTGTAATTATTGATAATATTTAATCTGAAGTAGTTAAAATATAATAGAAAAAAAGAACTGTATGTTTTGGGATACGCAATCTACGTGTAAATCCCCCTAGTTGGCCTGGTTTCAAAAATTGTCAAATGTGATCAAATTGTCCTTAGCATACCGTACATTATGCCCAAATAACAGACAGTGAATTAATAATTTAAAAAATAATAAAATTCGTGTTTATAAAATTAGGTACACAATATAATTATAATTATGTTTATTTGTATCATAATAATATTAGCTATATTATGTAACAAATTTAATAAATTATTGATCACTTACTAATTAATTATAACGTAATTACAAAATATGATATGATATCGTAACTCAAAATGTCCAATTAAAAATATTTCAAATATTTATTATACACTCCCGAGCTAGATTTTAACGAGGGAAATGACACGCAATATTATTTGGTCTAAATGGGATCTCAATATCATCCTAAATCACAGTTTAGCCTGAATATTTCTTATTGACTAAATTTTAGATTAAGAGTTTATTATTTTTCCTAAGAATTTGGTAACAACTATAATAATAGGTACTGTACATATTAGTTATGGTTTACAAATAAAGACATGTTGTACAAATATCCTCTGAGTGGGTACCTATTCGATAAGTTCATTTTATGATAACTTATTATTTTAGTAAGTTTATATATAGCTACAGATAAAAGCTTTATTATCTATAATTGTATAAGTACATAACGATGAGTGATTTTAGATTTTATTAATTTGATATTTTTGTGACTTAATCATATTAAATTTTAAACTAGTATTTTCAAAATATTTTGACTTTTTTTGTACCATTTAAAGGCAATTGAAATTTTGGATTAGTATTATTATTATTTTTTTTTAATTATTATTATAACGTAAATAATAACTTTAGCTGTGTCCAAAAAATTGTATATAGGTAAGTTGCTTTTAATATAAATAAAAAAAATTCATCGTAATTTCTCAAATAAATGTTGTAAAGGTTTGAAGTTAAAATTTGTAAAACATTTGGGTTTCACTAATTTAATATTGTTTCTGCTCGAACAATTTTTGTTATTATTTTGTATTCTATTTAAAAAAACAAATAACTGTAGATACTTAATATTTTTACAAAATGTTTATATGTATTATCAATTAATTCACATGGTATAATTTAAAAAAATGTTTTTGAACTATTTATGAGCATGAGGAATGTTCGATTTTTTTTTAGTTTTTTTTCTATAAATATGGTTGTAAATTATTCACTGAGTTAAAATTCTTGAAAGCTTATTAAAAGATCCCATACAAGTTATTCTTATATCTGAATAAAAATTTTAACGAAATAACATATTTAAACGACGAAGAATAATATTTCAAGAATTAATCACGGGGCTTAAACTTTTACGGAAATTATGAATTTTATTTTACGCAATAACATTTAAAAAATATGTTTATTAATATTAAGATATAATATAACTTATTTATAACACCTATCTATTCACAATATTTTAAGATAAGGTAGTATTGACTTAAAAGTTAATGACAATAATCAAATATGGTATAAATTAAAATTTTCATTATATGAATTATGATAATTTGAAATATCTGAAAAAATTAAATCAACCTAATAATGATAAAAATAAAATAGACTACTGAAGTAGCAATATCAAAATACATATCATGAAATGTGCTTAATTATATAAACTGACTATAACTTTGCTCAGAATTGTTTTTCGTATACAATTATAATACCACTGAATTTAAACTTCACACATTCATTATAATAACCCTTTCGTCGCCTATTGTACCTCAGAGTGGTACTCACTTGCTTAACTTTTTTGATTGTTTATTAGTTTAATCACTATGGATATTTGCTGCATTTTATTGGTATCGCGTGTTTGCAGGTACCGACAAAATATAAGTCATGCAATTTACATTTTTATATTTAAATCAAGATTTTAATGAATGTAGGTATCAGTAGTAAAATATAATGTGATTAAATGTGTTGCGTATAAATTGTATCCTATAATAGCAAGAAGAGCATACAATGTTATAATTTATGTAATGAATATTAGACATACAAATCTTCATATTGAATTATAATTTCTCGATGACACAAATTGTTTAGTTAATTCGACCTTTTGAAGATTTTAGTGAGAATATTTGCGTTAACTAAGTATCAATGAGCAAATATACAGTCACTAATAAGTAATATCTAGTAACACAAGTATTATATACATCATATTATAATAAAACGGATATGTATTTTTTATATTATATTTGGGTATTTAATATAACATTATAAACGGTATGCCTAAAGTAAAACTTTATGGTTATTTTTTTTTTCTGATATGGTCACAATTTACAATTAAAATTATTAGACTTATTAATGTTTAGATATAGATATTCAACAGACAGAGTTCTCAAAATACAATATCAATAATGACTGGGTTTAACTGGGCATTTGTATTTTCTGAAGAATTCTAAATAATTTTAATCCCTTTGATTGTAATACAGTCTGAAATGTCTTATCGAGTAGTATTTTTTTTTTTTTAATTGTATAATTATGTATAATTCCGTTAACAAGAAATAATTTATTATTTAAAAAAATAATGAACAACCAAACAAGTTGTAAACAATAAGGGTTGTAATTTGTGCCGCAGAAACGTCGGATACATATTATTTAGTTAGAGTGGGTATTGCGTATACTATATACATTATACAGTTACTCTCTGTAACGAAGATTGTAATTATTGTATACATAATTTAAAAAAATCGTGTCTAACAATAATTTTACAATAATAACCACAACCGCAACATAAACAGCAGAGGAATAAAATATCGAACTGAATAATTAATAATTCACTGGTTATAAATACATTGTTACGCATGGTGATTATTCTATCTATTAAAAGCTTTCGTTTTTTCGTTTTTTTTTTTCGTAATTTTAATAACAAATAGGTATATTCATTATACACTACGTTATTGGATTTACTTGGATTTTTTTCAAATGATTTACAAGTACCTACGACTTACATCGAGTGATTCTTAATTTTTATTTCATATTCAATCGTAGATTTGTATTAATAAAGTTTAAACGTGTACCTATTATATTATAAAGACATGCAAAGTATGTAATAGGTAGGTGTACACCTCTGGGAAATAATCGATACAATTGTCACTCAACTTATCTAATTAAAGTAAAAATAATTTAAATATATTTTACTTATTTAATCATGAAATTTATAAATATATTGTATCTATGTTATTACAAACGCCAATATGAATACAAACGTTTAGATTCGTTTTTCAAAACCATTTAAGAACGTCACGAGTATCCACGGTTTAAATTACCATGTATGCATACAATTAAAACCTAGCCAAGATATAACGAGTGTGTTGTATGCTGAATGAACTACCCTGTATATTATTATATATGTTGGGTAATCGCTGAAATTATCGGCCATGAGAGAAGTTCGTAATGAAAATTTGAACGTCTGATCGATGACTGTGAAGGTCTCTAATAATAATGCTTAACAGTTACGTAGTGCTAGCATTTGATGCGATGGGTAAGGAGCGACCGGCGTAGAAAACGGATTTCGTGTACGAATGCAACTGATCATCCATCAAAATCTAACGTCGTCGTATTGCCTGTGGTCGAGAATTCTCGACACAGTTCATTTATTTTTATTTTTCGTTCTGCCGTCATCATCTCTTGTCCGTTTCCAACATTACGATTGCCACAGTCGTGTTGGACTGAGCAGGCGTGGGCGTAGGGTGAAATATTATACATATTTCAGCTACATGGTATGTATTATAATACATAGATAGATGGACACTTGCAAAATATATTTTGCTATTCACTGCAGCTGCGAACCAAAAAGTATTCACCAACGACCGACATTGGAAATTCGATAACCTAAGGATGGGTACCTACATGATATAGTTTGAGGGCTGAAACGATTAAGATCGAACTACATAAGCATTTTGTCTATGCATTGAAATTGTATTTATCGTATATTTTACAAAAAAAAAAAAAAATAATAATAATAAAAATAGGCACTTCATAGTAATATGCCGTAATGGTATTAGTGTTGGGGTCATATTATAGACAATTTTAAGTGGTAACAGATTTTGACGCTTGAAGCATTAAATAAACGCATTACGCAACCAATTATGTTCGAGTTTTGAATTTTATTTGTATTGCAGATACCGATTTAGAAATAACCAAAACAGGAACCTTTCGAATATCACAAGACAGGAATCTTTTTCACTGTAAAATTATACCAACACTTCGAAGTAGATAAGCTTTTTTAGGTTCTATAAAAGCGAGTTGTTTGAACAATAAAATCCAAATTTATTTTACATTATTGTTTGAAAAAATTCAATATGTGAGCTTACAGAATTCAAAAAATAAAATCAAACTTTCTTATATCTCACAGTTACAATAACGGACGTTATCTAGATAAACCATCGTGTATTGTAAATTGTAACGGAATAAAAAAAACAATAGTCTAGCTGGAAACAATAATATATGCAATAGTAAACTTTTCAATTTTCACATGTGTGTTTTTTTATTTAAATAAAATATTTATATTTTCATAGTTTTATTGAATTTTTCGAGTAATAGATATTTTTTCGTCTAAAACGAAAGAAGAATGAAACAGTAAATATCGCCTTAGTATTTTTGGTGTAAACATTGTATGTTTATACGGTAAAAACATTTGAGTTTATTTTTACCACAAAAAATCGTGTTAAAAATTCTTTGTTTCAGAGAAGTATAATATAAGAGTACTTCACACGTTGTGAAAAAATGAAATTTTGTTTGTTTTCAGTAAAAAATCTGTCAAATAAATGGAAAATGACTTAGTTCAATTCTGTTGGTATAGAATATAATATTTAATATATATTTTTCATGTACCGTCTACCAAAGGATGAGGCCATATTCATTCATCACAATACCTAAATCAGGAATTTTACTATCATACTGATAAATACAACTGTGGATGCGAACGAAAAGTTAATTGAATATGTAAGTACCTTTTTTTTTCCCCCTTTTTGTATCGAGAGTCAGAGAAGGAACAGCGTTAGCATTACTTCTTCTCTGACTCCCAATATGTAGGTACTTAAATTTAAACGTAACAATCGTGATAATAGAGCTTGTGAGATCGTATAAATGCAATGAAGAAATTATATATGAGAAGACACGATAGCAAAATTATCATAACTCTCTAGTAAATGTATGATTATTCACAATATTTGTTAATTTTGAAAATCTTTCATCGAATATTGAGAAGAAAAAACTACAGCATAAAATTAAAATTAAATTTTATCTAAAGACTATTGTATCAAAAATATACGATGACATATTTATTCCTCCATTTTTTTTCACCGATAATAATAATAACAATTGTGTATTTTGAAATTTCTATCATTTAACACTGTCGATGTCGACGCAATAAGTACTATGCTCGTCGTTATTGCGTTATAACATGCGAAATATGAGAGAGCTTATTTATATAGACTCCGCCTACGACAATATGCACTACACGGGATAAATATCCTTAACGTAAAGTGTTTAAGCTAAGGAAATTTGGTATCGTTGAATTAAGTCATTTGATTTATACCCATAATAATATTCTGAAATAAAGGACATCTGTAAATAGAGAAGGTTTTTTTTTAATAAACTACAAACTGTCCTAATTGAATATTTCTGATATTAAGAGATTTTACAGTAATAATAATAATAATGCCATCTAGACGAGTGATGCGACACACCAATTCTAAATGATAAGACATATTCTTATCCTATTATTCCTATTATAATATTATAATCTGACAGGGACTAGGGAAAATACTGAATTCCGTAGGTATTCCGTCATTGTTTTATGACACGCACACGACTGCGATCAATTTCAAAGACCTAATATATAGATACTTATTATAAATATACGTATAAAACCGTTCAAACCCGAAGAAAATCAATGATACATTTCTAAAAGCAACACACCTATATTCATATGTATTATATAATTTGATAACGATTATGAGAAGGACCTTCAACAAAATTATTTTTATCGATCCATATAACTTAAATAGTTAATTTTCGCGGAAACTCTTACGTTGATACACAAAAAAAATCTTAACGGTTTTCAAAAACTAAATTCAACGGTTTCAATGCGTGTACAGCACATATTTTATACCATACGATTAGGTACTAGATGATTCTCCAAGTACGCCCACTTCCTTTTGCTTAAATTTAAATTAATAAATTAATATTTGTAATCCTTATGGGGTGAATGATTTCTGGAATTAAACTGTCTTGAATGTTGGCAAAAATATGTTTGATATTCTTATGATCCTCGTCGTAGGAAGTACATGAGAGGCTTATTAAAGTATATAATATAACTTTTATTATTATTCTTATAATAGTTAACAGATTTATATATTTTTCAAATTGAAATAGGAACACTCAAAGTCGACTTCTAACTTGTTCCACTAATATAATTTCAATAAAAATATTTACGACCTGAATGCACATTATTGCTTTCCGAATTATATTATTAGAATAATAAAAAAATCTTGACCTGTAGTGTTGTTTAATTGATATCCATAAAAAAAAGTTTCTTCGTGCATTAGTATATAATATAAAATGCTATTTCAAAAAGTATTTATTTTAAATTATAGAACAAAAAAAAAAAGAAAAAAAGAAAAACAGTTTTATAAATGGCAAAATTGTATTGATATATAAATATAATGAGGCGTCGGTGATTTTCACATGAAATACGATAATTATCTATAATTTATTTTATCATATTATATTCTTATATAAATGTTATTGACGAACTAAATATTGGTTTGAAGTTAGCACTTTTGTTTGGGGATGAAAAAAAGTTACGGGCTATAGGTATAATTCTAATAAATATCTGGCAATAAGTGTGAAAAAATTAAAACGGTTAGGTTAATAAATATATAAGATTTCGGACATTGCTTTTTTTGTATAAAAATAAAGTCTAACAAGAACACTGAAGAATAACAATCATGTATATGGATTTAATACAAAAGTCTAAATAAGTAAAATATTAACTTTTACAGTGTTCGTGACGTAATATATTTTTAAGTAAACTTTGGAAAGCATTTAACTCTTCATTATTTATCCTATATCTTATTAGCAACTCGTGCAGGACAAAAAAAGAATAGCTAAAATATGTATATATTATTTAAATTGACAACTTTGTATAAATATATATTACAATAATATAGGTAGGGAGTAATTGATTTAACAACATGAGATACTAATTATTTTAGGAATTATTAACATTTTTGAAAACAATTTATATTTTTTATTGATATAATTTTTTAGTTTTTTACTCTGTAGAACAATAACATAGGTATATTTAATTTTTTACGAAAATGTATAGCTTTTAAGTATTATTATAAATTCTCTATAAATATTAAAAATTTAGATGAACTACAGTGTAATGGGCTGGTTCAAAAGTACACTTCGATTAATTTAAACTTTAAATAATTATAATTAATAAACTACTCCTCAGAAATTTGAATTGTATAGATTGAAACACTCAGAATAATATTCTGCTTAGGACTATGAAATTAAATATAAATATGTTGCCATTAAAATAATAAAAAATATATTTTTTTTAGAAAAAAATTGTTTTTACCTGTATATTTTTCTAAACGGTAAGGACAAAAATGAATACTTCAGTAGTGTATATTGTATGTATAGCTATTATCAACATTATTATTGACACGAAAACCATTTTAAAAAAATAACAAAGTAAGTTTTATTGTATAGTCAATATACAATACGTATTGATAATATAAATTATATGTGTTTATAATATGTCATATTTAATGTAGAAACACATAATATTAATTACATTGTCCTTGATTGCGGAAAAAAAAATATCATCAATCGATTATTAATTTTTTTCCATTTCTAGAAACAAATGATTCGTATCAATCATCACGTCATGTTTTGTATTGATATGGTCTAGGCATTTTAAGTTGGATAAATACTAAATATTATTATTATTATTAATTGTTAGTAAAAATATGAATAACTTTAATTGAACTATGGAATAATAAGAATAATCTGCAGTTGAAATTTACAATACATAATAACGTTGTATAGTATCGTCTAATTACGTTATTTAAACTACGTACCTATTATTGTTATATCGTGGAGAAAAAATAAATTATCAAAGCTGTTCTAATTAAAAAAAAAAAAAAAAATTTAATAATTTTTGAAAATGTAACTTGCTTATAATAATTAATCAAAGCAATTTACATAATACCTGATGCAAAATAAATATTAATTTACGAGTTATAACTAATTTTAATTCTTCGGCGAGTGTTTAGCAAAATCAATATTTTCATAATAATAAGTGTATTATTTTCAGTATTGAGCCATACACATTACCTATTTAACACGGGTTTTATATTTTGAATTATTTCATATAAACCATCATACGAAACTAAATAGAACGAGTATAAACAATTTAAGAAATCACTTATTATAATATTTCACGAATTATCATGATTAGCGTTTGACAGGCGTATAACGACAAGTGGGTCAACTCATGTATACTTATATAATAAATAAGATAATGTTTTATCCATGTTTCTGCAAGATCACCAAAGCCCCATTATAAAAGTCCTTTGAAAACCTTTACACCCTCGTCTACTAAATCACCGAAATCTTCTTGTCACCGAACTATCACTTGCCGCTATCCCAATTCACTATCTCTAAGGCGTATAAAATGCAATTGAAGCCACGACTTATTAGTTGAATACAAGTCACCGATCATGTATTCCCACCACATTTTACTTACACTAATTTTGTTAATCTGATACATATATAATGTAATAAATATAACAGTAATATATATAATAATAATTTAAATATTGTAAATAATCCACCACTGTCAATACCTGTGTCTACGTGTATAACCATCTAATGTTTTAAATAAATATGATGTACAATAACTCGATAGTTGATTTTTTTTTTTTTTACTTTTTATTATATATTATTACCTACATAATATATCAATGCGTTAAAGTTTAAGAGCAATATGTAACAGATAAATTTTGGATTTTGAATAATTATTTATTTTGGTTATAACTATATTCTCTTCAGTATTAAGTAGGTACCTATACTAAATACACTTACTGCCAAATTATCCATTAATCACTTCCCATACAAATTATTTTAATAGGTGCAGTTTTATACATAATAATAATACAACAAAGTTGTGACCTCGTTGCATGAAAAAAAAAGATAAATAAAGTTTGTATTTATTTACACTAAAATATAATAGTTTCGTACAAAATATGTTCAATGGTACTAAAATATATAGGTAGTTACTGTTGTAAGTGTTAAATACCATAAGCGTATTTTCACTAATATAATAATGAGTGCCCGTGTTAGTATTGTATTGAAAGATATTCATTGTGTCAGTATTTATTAAGTTTTTGAAAATATTTATTTTGCCAGTCGCCATAAAAAAAGATTTTTAAAAATATTCTGATTTTTACTTTTATATCGTTTAACATTTTTAAAGTGTTTAACTTTTTTTAATGCAACATATGCAAGTACATTTTTTATTTCTCATTCTAAAATTATTAATAGTTTTTGAAAAAATGATTATTCTTTGATGAAATATCAACTTGTACCTATATATTATATACATGGTATTATGGTAATTTTTTTTTATTGTATTGGCGTTTACGTGTATTTTTCATTCAGAAAATGTAGGATTTTTTCTATTATAGTAACATAAAATATACAGGTTTAATATAATTATCACTATATAGATATTATATCATTAATAACACAGTATAATGTGGTTTGTGGGTTTGAACCAAACATTGCAATATACATCGTACTTTATCCAATGTAATTTAATACATGTGCTTGGGACAGTTACTGCAGAAACCACCTCCTAAATATGATTAGAGCTGGATTAACTACCTATAGTCTTATTTGAAATTTGTCTTAAACCCCTAGAAGTTAAGCTTTAAAGGAAAACACGCCCATTATAAATAGATTATAAAAATCTTCGAGTAAATCTAGTTGTATTAAATCATAATCAATTAATATGTTTAAACATGATTTTATTATATTTTAATATAATTTAAACTAAACATTTAATAATTTATTAGTAAAAATAATATATTTGGACAATTTGAATTTATTAATTATATTATATTATTTTATAATTTTCAAATTATGTTTAACGAATCGAATTTGAATGAAAAACGTCATAACTAAATTGAAATTTATTTTGCTTGAATCTATTTGTTGAACACTGAATTTGATATAAGACGTGAAACTTATTTTCAATTTTTTAAGTTAACTGCTGCATCATTACATCGTATAAAAAAATATCATAGTAATATAAAAAAAAACGTATAGTTACCTACTATTATATTTCAATTATGCAATTATGTTTTCTCGATTTTCTATGGTTCTAAATAAATTTAAGTAAAATATTTACATATTTGACGTATGAAAATGCACCAATACGATGTGTATAATATGAGTGAGGTCAAAGGAGTGCCTTGCAACTAGTATCTAGAGCAATACGTTGTCTTAATCCAGACCTATACATAGTTTGATTTATTTACTCTCTTTAAGACAAACTCAAATACTTAACATACAAACAAATAAAATTGTATAATATTATAAAATATCGTATATTTCTATCCAATCCGTATTTAAAATCATTTCAATGGACTCATCGTAAAGTTTATTGAACGGAAGCCTATATAATGCCATAATACTTTAGAATTTTCAATTTTCACTCATTTTCAACTTTTAAAGATATTTTTTAATTAAGTCATCAAAATATTATCAAGAATAAGGTTCTTAAAACAAAACTAACGCAATATTAAATTTTCCCAGTGAAAAATATAAAGTTAATACCCAATACTCATATGCATTACTAGCTTCTATAGTGTTATAAGAGCATAAAATAAAAAAAGTGTTTCGACATCAAGATAATTAAAACTTATTTAAGGAGAAAATAATATACTTGAAGTTTTCATACTGATTATAATGCTCAATAAGATAATAAATCGGTTGAACTGTTAATGAACTCATGAAATGCATTAGTGAAATTTTCAACAAAAAAAAATTAAAAATTAAAAAAAAAAAAAATATAATAATTTAAAGCTTTTTACTTAATTTTTACTCATTTAATTTAATTTTAATTAAATTTATTATTTTACCGTCTCTCCCCGTATCCGGTACACGTAATATATATTCAAAAAAATAATTCATGTAGTAAAAAGTGATATTTATCCTTAGATATTAGTATGTTATAGGTAATATTGATAATGTCATACAAGTCATTATGCAATTTTATAACAAATCGCTAATAATAACAGTTATAACTACAGAATTAAGAAATAAAAAAAAAAAAAACCATCACTTACTACACTCAGTAGTAAAGATAAAACCGACTGTTATTAATAAATTTCAGTGGACAAGAGACTAAACGTATAAATGATAAACATCATAAACATAAAAAGAGGTTTTGAATGTTTTTTCATCTATTGTAGGTACAAAGAAAAAAACCACATGATTATAATATTAGTAGGATCTATACTATAGGTAGGTATGTCATAACTTATAATAATAGGTAATAACTAATAATATTATCTATTACGTCGTTTTGGCCTAGTCAACTGTGTAGTGCGCACCTATAATTTATTATTAATTATTACATTGCAAATAATAATAATATCAAAAAAAAAAAATAATAATAATACATATATAATCATAGTTATATTGGTTCAACTGAACCATGTTTGTATAGTAATTGTAATGCAATGCGAATAAAATTACTGTAATGTTACGACCGTGGGGATCCGTAGAACAGGATAATAACGCATAATAATAATCACTAATTTGTACATAACGATAACGATAATATTGTTATCCTGTGTGCATATGAACATTCTATACATGAAATCGCCACCTGAAATACTGGCCATTAGATAAAGCGATGATGACGACTACAACAAAAATAAAAATAACAAACTGACTGGAAACTTAAAATAGATTTTTATCAACTATTATTTAGGTGTGTGTAAAGCATATTTATCAAAATTGTGTTTGTCAACCGTAACTTAAACCTCCTTCACTAATGCACACTATTATTAAAAGCACATAGTATAAAAATACGTTGCTTAATTGTCAACATAATACGTTTGCTTCAAAAATAAGTGGCTGGGAAACGTGCGTGAAGTTGGCACTCCGACTAAGTCATATTGTCTTCAAACTAATATCACTTTTTTGCAAATTAATTGCAAAAATTTGCAACACCGGAAAAAAAATTGCAACAAGGTTTTACAACTCCCACAACGAAACATGGTTCGGGGTGCCAAGTTCACGTTGGCACCCCGACTTTGACGTATTACCTTCAAACCAATATCATTTTTTTGCAAATAAATTGTAACAATTTGCAACACCGAAAAAAAAATTATCTGGCTGGAAAATAATATAGGCTGGGAAATAAATAACGTTAAAAAGTCTAAAAATTGTTGACGTTTTTGCCCACAATAGAACATCTGTTCTCGACGATAAAACTGCAGATTAAACGATTTTGCGGGCAGAGCAATTTTATTTAAATCTAACATTTGATTCTTACTCATCTGTGACTGTTCAAGTCTTACCATCCGTCATATATATTATCCATCTGTTTCCGAACCAACGAGTACATCAACACTCAACAGCAACCGATCGGCGAAAAAAGTCTATCTTGACTTATATTTTTCGGGGGGAATTTTTAAGATGCTAACCGTTGTTATTGAGTTCTATTATCGATAAATTTAACAGGTTATTATTATTATTTTTTTTTTTTTTGCTTAACGATTTATATGTTAATATAAGCGTTCTGTTTCACGTGATACCGATTATCATAATCTATGTGATAGTATTATAGAATAAGGAATCTATCTTCGTCAAATCACGCGAAAGTATGATAATATTGTGGTCATTTAACATAAATTAATACTTATAATTATAGGACTACAATTAGTTTTAGTTTTGTTGAGCCATATTATACAACTTATATAATACATTATATTATTTCCATATAGAAACAATTACGATAAGTGACATAGGTATTATGACGTCGGTGGCAATAATAATAATAATTAATAATACTTCCTAATTCGTAGGTTATTCGTCAGACAAAAATGAAAAACGACACGGTTTTAAGTTTAAAAAAAAACCTTAGATCAAATTATTTTGAAATCGTCAAATTGCCAAAACGTATACGTTTCCCAAAAATGTCGTCAGAATTTGTAAAATTATGAAGAAAAAATCGCGTTCAAACTTGTATAAATAATTATATTATGAACTTGGTGGATTTTATAAAATCACCCCGAAAATCACTTAAGTATGAAAATAAAAACAAACTAACGCCATACGATGTGGTTAACAATGCAAACTCGTGAAATACAAATGTTCACTAATGTATTACTATATATGCATTAATAAGTGCACTATGTAGGTACCTATTATTCCAATACATTTTCCAAGTTTCTCAGTGCACGCCCGTCATAATAAATGTGTCCGATACGTGTACAGAAAATTTCAAAATCCCCGAAACGCACCTAAGGCCAAAATACGGGGTTGTTATGATTGTATACTGGTGAGTCGTTTCTTGCGTATTATATTTTATTATACATGCCGGTCGAACGAGTATTCACACACGCAGTATAATAGTATTATAATAGCAAATTATAGTGATGAATATTTGAAATGGTGGGCGATACAAAACGTTTTGATTTTGACACCTAGCTACTAGAAAAATTATTTAAAAATATGCTAATTTATTGACTTCCGATTCATTGACGAAAAATATCAAATTTTTCTTCGCGTTATCACATTATTATAGTATAGAAATAAAGTTTGCTAATCCTACATAAAAAATTTAACCTAAATTAACCTAATTTTTACCTAAATCTGTCAGTACATAAATATAAAAATTAGTAATTACAATATTCAATATCTATCTGGCTAGTTAAAATTTTCAATGGTGACAATAAACTAATACGAATTGTACAAAACAGTATTGATAAACTATCGACAAATTTACCGTATCGACTTTAATCAAGGCACTAGTAAAATATCTTTAAATATATCTACAGTGAATTACAACTAAAACGATACAATATTATAT
Source organism: Aphis craccivora (assembly GCA_009835225.1). Classification (NCBI taxonomy): domain Eukaryota; kingdom Metazoa; phylum Arthropoda; class Insecta; order Hemiptera; family Aphididae; genus Aphis; species Aphis craccivora. The sequence goes on along the minus strand of VUJU01000940.1, from coordinate 26,564 downwards.
TCAAATATTTACAATTGACCAAAACACAAATTTTCAATTATATCTAATATTATCAAGGAACTCCCTAATTATGAATACCTATATTATCTAACCATGGACTCATACAAAACCAACAAATGTCCTTATGCTGCAACAGAAATTAGTGCAATAAACTTCTTATTTATCCATAAACTGCAGAGTAATTTTATTATATTATAATTGTGTATCCAAAATATTATTGGCAATACATTCAGTCATAAAGCATAAAAGCTTTTTTATACTTAGCTTGAAAATTATATATTTTTTCTATTGCGTTAAGCTATTTAAACTTTGAGACATACAATTCAAAAGTTCTCAAAATTAATATATATAAATACATATAGGTATATAATAATCTATAAGCTCAACTAGTATCAATATTATAACATAATATGTACCATTGTACCAAGCATTACCGAAAATGGTAATTGTTATTGTACAAATCACTCAATACCGTAGTTATATCTTTGCATTTTTACTTATTATATACCTACTCGAAGTACCAGTTAAGGTTTGAGATAATAAATATAAATCACGTACCTTGAATGTACATCACTGTATAGTGTATATACATTATATATACCACACCTTTACCCGAATGTATAATATATACCTACCTACTGCATTGTTGATTTATAACATACAGATAGCGGCGGTTTGGTTAGGTTCTCAATGCAATTTTTAGCTATGGTAGGAAACGGCAATTTATCGTCGTGGTCTGCGTGTCAAGGAACATCATCTTTTCTACCTCAACGGTCCTTCCAAAAATATGAAAAAAAATTTACTCAACCTTGTAAATGTCACAACGAAGATTATCTTTATTTTTCACAATTTATTTTTTATAGCAAGAACAAAAGTAATTTGAAAATAAAACCTACCTACTTAATGCTTTTTTGATTTTTTTTATAATGTATTGTAAATATTACATTTTAATAACATTTATTGCAATTTAAAAGAAGATTTGAATTAATGATAAACGGTTTTCATTGGTTTATATTTTTGAAATATAATACAAAAAAACGAAAAAACAGCTGTGACATTTTAAAGAAAATATTCTAATGTCCCGTCCCTTCTCACTATTGATAAAAAAAAAAAAAAAAAAATTATTTGAAATTACATCGATATAAATTTCCAAGAATATTTATAATAACTCATCCTTTAACAAATCATATACCAGGAGTACAAAAATCTTATAGAAGAATAACACCTCTACAAAGTAACGAAAAAAACGATTGAGAATATTTAATATTTATAAGTAACTCACAATTTACTAAAAAAGTCTAACACTATGAAGAGGAATGGATTTTACGTTTAACATTGTCGTACAATTTAATTGACTATTAAACATTTCAGTTCATAAAACTTTTCCAAATCAAACATATTTTAATGTAATGAAAAACAACAATAATAATAATATTTCTTTGTTTAAATAAGTTAAAATAAATATACACAAACAGATACATAAAATATGTGATCAAAATGTTTTAAGTTGTAGTCATAAGTTATAGTATAATAATTAAGACCTGTATTATTATTTATCATCATGCTTTATTTATTTATAAATAACATAATAGAATATAACCCTAGCACCGGAACGACAAGAAGAAGATTATGATCTTATCAAAAATTAGTTAATAATAATGTGATAATAAGTTGACATTAATTACCTACAATATAGTATTTATTTATTTATTACAAAATATACGGGTTGCCCCTATAGCAATATGACATTGTATTATGTCAACAAAAACAATTTCCATATGACATTAACTAACATATTCTAAATATTTAAAAAATTAACTGCATTTTGTTCACGCCGTTACCTTTATTTATTTATAATTGTTTATTATTTTTTCAGTTTTTACTTATATACTCGTATATAAGAATATATTATTATTGTTATATTGTTATATACTATAGGTATAATATATGAAGATTGTGGTTAAAAAGTTATCTTGATGACTACTGGTATTGCAGTATTGTTGCGGTCGTATTACAGTCGTGAATGATGTATGTTCGTTTACTGACAATAGATGAGTCGTGTGATCTCCCATTGTTGTAACGTATTATATACCTACGTTGTCTATGATACGTTACATACTTATAATACGTATATTACGAGCGGTATCAGTCGCGGTTTCGGAAGACTTTGACTTACTGTTTGACGACTAAACTTTGCCGGGCAACCTTAAAATGCATACGCCAAGTTCTACATTTGTAGTTCAGGTGAAACTTGAATATTTACTTAAAACACACGAGTCTCGAAGCACAGCGCACATTTAATATCTATATCCCGGTGAGTATAATAATATATTATTACGTATTGTTGTGTACTTAATAAGAGTGTCATTTGATTTGAGTGATCGGATGATATACATATCATGAAATTATATTAAAAGGTGTAAAAGAATTTTCATATTATACGTTAATCAATCAAGTTTGTATTATCTTAATTAAAAGATTTAGGTGAATACTATGTACCTTGATTATGTTTGCCTCAGTTTTCTGCGTGTTTGCCAGAAAAGTTTGAACATCAAAGAACAGTTTCCAAGTTATACCAGATATTTGGAAGAAATTCCACACTGAGAATGGTAAACAAACGACTTCTAATGTAGCTATTATCAAACCGAATTAAGTTCGTGGCATGCAAACCATACAACGACGGAGTTGTGCCAATAAATTCAACATCGACCATTCAATGTCGTAAAAATATTGCCCTTCCTAACATTGTTAAACATAATGGTTCGACAGGAAAAAAAATAAACAGTCAAGATTTGAATTCAGGACAAAATTAAGAAGAAACGTGCAAAATATCTAGAACTGCACACCAACAACGCAACTGCAAATAACTTCTCGACACGTCACAAAATATTGGACGCCTTAAACCGCACGGTTTAAGTAACTTATACTATGAATAGGGGCTATCGCATTAAATATGTGACATAAAACATGTTCATATTTGCATACACATACTGTATGAAATAAATATATTATTATTGTCTGATATAATACTTACCTATGGTAATTTAAATTGTAATGTTGTATAGTAGTAAAAAGTTTTAGTCGTTAGGTATCGTATATATCGTGTCTCGTTTACACGCCATAGACTATATAGAGTAATATACACACAGAGATACACAGACGTAGAATAGCATAATACGCCCACGTAAATACATAAAATAATATATTATGAAAAAATAAAATGCACGGACATTATTCATATATACGAACTTTTTAGGGAAGCACACCACAGTAACATTGATGGATCGGTACTTGGTCCCTCTCGAGAATTAAACTTTTCGTGAGACCACGGTGGCGGCCGGGCGATTATATATACCGAGAATCTAGTAGTCTTACAATATAATATTAATGTAAAATGCCATACTGCTAGATGGTGTTCGTCCTCCACAGTGGTGACTTTACATAAGTCTTACATATGTATAGGTCAATGTATGTCGTAAAATATTTAAAGCAATAAAAATGTAAAATTGGTATTCGAAAACATTATTCAAGTATTGAATACGTTTTTTAGTAAGTATAATATCAACAAGCATTTTGTGTACTATTTTGCTTTATTAAATACCTTCCACCAAACACTTTTTTAAAATTTAAAACGTAAGATTGTATTTAGAATTACCGTGTCAATCAAAATTTATTAGTATTAACTTATTTGAGTTTTACTTATTTTTACTTCATTTTAATATATAAACTATAAGAGGTATTATACAGAAAAAATAATATTAAGTAATAATCAAATTAATTAAGTAATAGATATTTTTTCATTTTATTAGTTCTTGATTTTGGCGTGAAACGCAAAAAAATCTATCCAATTATCTTCACGACAATGAATTTTATTTTTTAACTTTTGACTTGCATTAACAAAGATTGTATGTACCACATACTACCACTTCCGTGTATGCGAAGTATCTTATATATATAAATAAGTCTATGTATGGTTAATGAGAAAAACAATTTTCTATTAAATAGAACTTAGGACCATTAACGATTATTTAAAGATATTATTTTTTCATTTCACCTGTTGACATCAATTTATATTTACGATACCTAAGCGGTCATGAAATTTAAATTCAAAATAAAATGTAAAATTAATAAGTACCGTATGCGCGTCAATTCCTAAATCGGTATTTGACATTTATTTTTTCTCCGAAGCTTCAAATTAGAAGTCAAATTTGTATATGATGTATTGTTAACACAAAATTAAACGTACAATTATTATTTTAAGAAACAAAAATCAAACCTTACCTATTATTTAGTTTTAGCAAAAACGAATTATAATTCCACCTCAAGTGGCCTGCTAGTCTGGCATAGGTTGATGCTAACTTCAGGCTATTTAAGTTAGGAAATCATTATAGTTTTTTATGAGATAAATAACATTGTATTCTTAAATTATATTATAAGAAATTAGAAATGTAAAGCGAACGTTGCAGGGTTCCTATTTTATACATTACCGTGTGGCCGTTGGTTAAGTAAAAATAAGTTGACAGGAAATTCTCGCGAGGAGATAAAAACGTATCAATAGACAATGTGACGTCACTACTATTTGTGCCTATATACGTAAACGTATATTCGTTAAACGTAACAGGACGTAAGACAAAAATATGAATAAATAAACGTAAAACGATATAATATGTAAATTTCCGTCTAGTGGCATTATCATAGATTACCGTTAAACAATGAACGAATTCAATTGTTGATCTACAGAAATTGGAGCTCGTCTGATATTGCGACGTGTGGATCAAAAACGTTTTCTACTCTCGACTTGAGTATAATTTATGCGAAAAATATATAATATATTACTAACGAACGCTATTAAAACCCTTATTACATTTAATATATGTGGAGGTTCTAGAATTTAAATCCTAAATGTATAGCGGTCGTAATCATATATAATATTTCTGAATATATATTGCCCCAAACTGACTTTTCACCTAAATATGATTAAGTTACTTCCCCTTTTCATTAAAATGTTTATTATCAATATTTTCTCAAATTCAATTTATATATTACAGAAAACAACACGAGGCTCCTATTATATCTTCTAAAAATGTATGTACATTAAAATATTATTAAATATTTAATGAGACTTCGAAATTTGTAAATCAAGATATTATATAGATAATATTGCCACAATCCATACTCATTAGTCACATTAGTGTCGTTGTTCGCTACAAATCAATATCAAACATCGCTGATTTTGAGACAGTACTTCCCGAAAATATTATGCCGAGCGCTAAATAGCGAATGAAAAGAATACAACTATTATAAATCAAAAAAAGGAAACTACTTTATCATACTTGGGTGAAAAATAAAAATAATTTTTGGTTGAGAGAAGTAACGCCCACGTTTTTGCGTGAGCGTAGGTGTTGGTAAGGCGTATTTGAATTATAATAAAACAACGATAATAATATGACGTGTCGATAACACAGTTAGGTACAGCTATGATTACACAATGTCGAGTTCAATATTTTTTTCATATGTCTCGAAAATTGCAGGAATATTGAAAAAATAATAACCAGCGTTATCGTAAATAGACGATAGGAACCATCTGCGTTGTTCAATTTCCAATATATATATACATATATATATATATGTAGCATAAAGAAACCGTACAAAAAGATTTTTTAGCTATTTTATTACCTAATAAAACACACATGTGCAATTCAATTTTCGCAATACTTGATAAAAAAAAATTAATGTAATGCTCACTGTGAAAAGGGTCTAAGTATATGCGATTATATATACGAATAGAACCTTTTGATGGAACCTCAAGGAGAATATAACGTCATTTTAGAACCTTTATCGTTGGATATCTAGGAATGTGTATATGTATAATAGCATGCACGAGATTTAAAGCATCTCTTTAACATGCCGATTTCCAGTACCCAACTTACATACACATATATATTTACAAACCGAGATGTAGATAATTTATAAAAAAAAAATATTTTTTATACGAAATTAACGAGGTACCTACATAGTGGTCAATTCATTTAACGTACCTATTCGACGTAAGAATATTATTTTTTCAATATTTTTTTAAAAAAAATTGGTACATGATTGTTAATCATTAAAAAATAATACATTATACTTTTCATCATTCTACCTACATATATATTTAATACCTACTATCAGTGTCACATTAAATGGTTCACCCTGTTTTCACATACTAATTTAGTGTTCGGAACGTATAAATTATTCCGTAATACGATTTGATTGAATCAAGTCGTATACGAGACGTTGTGATTTTGATTGTGTATACTATATATCTATAGTCATAAAAAAAACAAATGGGCGCGCGGTGATATTAAGTGCGGAAACTTTTCGCTTCTATATCGGAATGCCACGATAGTCGATGTATATATGTATATATAAACCACTTTAAAAAAGTTCCATTTTTAACACTATGGTAATGTGATTGAAACAGGTACTATATATAAGACAGTCTTACGCGTGTACTATTCTATAGGTAAATATAACGCATTTCACAACTTCATTGGAACTTTTTACAAACTGTACGATACAAAAGCGTTTAATATGTTAGGTGTTGCCTATATCGATAACGTATTTACGGAAACTATTGGTTTTGTGATTTAAAACAACAAACGTATATAATATATAGGTATACACCAATCGGAACGAGAATTACCCGGAAATTTCCGCAGCGATGTATTGAGTGATTTCATACAAATGTATTTTTGAAGTCCGGAAACGCATATTTGCAGACGAATGCCGTGTACTTGCACCCACCACTATATATTATACATTATATTATATTATATTTAAGTATACTCCAACGTGCATACAGCGAGTGATAAATGTTCACACAATAATTCTTCGTGATTTTCGTCAACATAACATTTTTTTTTTTCGCGCACAGTACATAAATTAGACCAACACGCTTTCATATTATACATATACATATGTTTATGAATAATATTATATAGATATTTGTATATTCGCTACGCATCATGTAAATGTATATAATATGAATAAGGTTTTTATTTAAATAAAGGACGTACTAGAAACAACCCTTTTCGTTAGGTTAACGGTCAACATGTACTAATTTAAGGAAACGCCTTCGGTCCGTAGAGCGAACAAAAAAACGTATATAAAAAGGAAAAACTAGGTAACTAATTCAAAGCGTTAATCTGACTTTTACATTTAGCTAATTGGATTTGAGGGTTTTCGCATTGGAAGGTAAAAAAAATATCTATATAAATTTACACGCAACACTCCCTGCGGGCATGCGAATGGTACCTTATAAAAGTTAAAACACGTAGGTATGTTATTGTTCGGTTTCGTTCTATAAAACTGTTTATAAATTCAGCGATTGAAAAATATATAATTATATAATTACCCGTGGAGTGCCTTATCTCTGTTAGTTTTGACACGAACCGTTTTTTGTTTGGTTTGTATACAAAAAAAAAAAAAAAAAAATCGTGTTTCATGATTTTACGTAATATTTCAAACACTAATAATTATAGAAGGTACCTATATATGTGTAGCGTTCTAAACATATTCTTAACGAAAAATTTGGAATACGCTATATATTTCGAACTTTCGTATACATATTGTTATGTATTATATAATATTATTGCTGTTACATTTGTTACAATTTTATAATAGAGCAGATTTCATTATCGACCAGATGTACACCTATCTACAAACATATTTATCGGGACTTGGTATAATACCTTTACTTAAGAGGACACCACGCAGGCAAAAATACCGTACAAAAACGTTATGAAAAATAAGTAACTATAACTATAATAACTATATTGGAACAATTAAAGTAATAGGCAAGATTTTTACCATAAAATGAAGGTCCCCTGGGTAACGATGCTCAGTGAATCACCCCAACCATATAAAGGCTTTTTTCGTATCACGCTGTATCTGTATGATTTGTCGTGCACATAAGTACGTTATTGTAAAACTTTATACTACAACAGTCTGCATTGTATTTGCACACGTTTTGTCCAAGTGCCGATCTACTTATCACGAGTGTATAACATAAGGTGTATAATAAAATATTACAAATATTTTGTGTCTAAAACATGTTTACGCATATATAATATGGTGTGTATTCGTATATTATACTTCGGGACAAGTGCTAGTGCAGATAGTGCGCCGATCCACATCCCAACGTTCGCTGAAATTGGCTAAGTCTTACGTGATATGTGATAAGGTGACGTTTAATAAGTTTCTGATATCGTACGAAATTTTTGGACCCTATAGTTTTTAAATTCGCATTTAAATTTTTTTATAAAATTAATGTAAAATTCTAATGATTTTCTCCGGTATAGGTTGGTTTAGAATTTAGAACCGTTACGAATAATTTTTTTTTTTTTTTTTTACCTATAAATTATAATATATATTTTTATTTAAAATGATAATGATTTTAAAAATCACGCAAAATAATTAACGTAAACAATGTGAAATAATATATTTTAAGAGCTTAATGTTTAATTTATAAAATATGTAATAAACATAGATGATAAAATCAACATACATTATAAGTATAATACGATTATTATTATACTCATATCTTTAATTGTCCTTCAGATGATTATGAAGTATAGCATTTAGAGCGCACAATTTGCATGTTAGGTAAATAAAATATATTATGTTTATTAAAAATATTTAATTCTGAAATTATTTTCATAAGTTTTTACGTTATTATTAAGATTTTTTATAATTTTGCATCCCTTTCCGTTTTTTTTTTTTTTTTTAACTAAAATGTCTTTCTATTTATTTTAGTTTGTGTAATATATTATAGTATATGTTATATACACTAATCATAGTATAAAATCAACATTTTTTTTTTTTTTTAATGAGAATTTGAATAATTTTTATATACAACTGTATACATACGCATATACAGGTTTTTTAATAATCGTAAATTATTAATATTTCGTTACACTTTATTAGCAATAAGCTATTATTTCATACTACGCGAGGGTATGAATATTCTGATTAGTATTTTTATAGTAAATATTTAATGCCTTAAAATTTATTTTTCATGATTTTTAAAATATTTAACATATTCAACATATTTTTTCTTATTTTTATTTTTAGTACATTTTTGATTTTTATTAATACTGCTTAATCTGGTAAAACAAAACTTCATACACAAAAAATAAAATGTTCTCCCAGTCTCCAGTACCACCTAAACCCGTTGGTTTGTACCACGAATTGTCAAGTGGTTTGAAATTCCTCTGTATATTTATTATTTATACTAAGATATATCACTATGATGTGGCTTAAATGATAAATGAACATTCGTTTCAACTGTATACAAAAAAAATAATAATAATAACATATATTATATATTATATATACGGGTAGCCCCGGGGACAGTTCAACGGGACAACAACGGTTTGTGACATATTTTCAACGAAATACTGACGATGGCGGCAGATACAATAATATAATAATATTATATAATATATAGGTAGTATTACATTTTTGATGCGTTGTTATTATTCGTCCGTTTTATTCTTTTTTCGCTAGGTAACGTTAGTCTTATCGAATTTAACTTAACAGTTTCCTCCAATCGTCCACTGGACCGTAACGGTCATTCTATTATTATTATTATTATATTATACAGCAAAAAAGTTCATAAGCGCGTATATATATATATATATTCTATATGTGCAATTTACCTATAATAGTATATTATAGAATGTACCTACGATAGGTATAGCCGTATAGGTACTATGTGTGCGGTTATATTGGTTATTGCGGTCACTATTATAAAATGGTATGATATGCCATAATATGGTATGATATATGACTATGTTTTCGGAATCACAGATAATCTAAAAATCAGAAAAATCGGTCCTCTGTAACTGTTCACAGTTACAACAGCTATCATAAAACTAGAAAAGTTCCTCAATAATTCATATCTGAAAGCGTATATTTATTTTTATTCTGAATTTAATAAACCATAAATAAATGGTTACGTATTTGATTGTTTTTCCATATTTCGATAAAAATAAGTAAGTAAATATTTTGGTATACAATAAAAGTAGTTGCCTAATTATTATTAAATTGGTACAGGAATACAGCTATAAAAACGTATATCCTGGTGATTTTTGCATATCATTTTTATGTTTATGCATTATTTAAATCCATTATCAGGTAGATATAATTTAAAACCAATAAGTAATTTTGTAGACTTTTTATTTATTCTTGCTTTAAAATTACAATAAAAAAAATGTACAGAATTCTATGATTATCGTATTGGTTTAAGTAATGGACAAAAATTGTTCTTGTGTAATAATTAAGAATAGTAAGTAAATATTTTTTAAATCGTAAAAATCATATTAAACTAAGAACTCAGAATTGGTATGTTCAAAATACTTTTCGTGGTGAATTTGCGAATTCAAAAAACAATTTACTAAGGATTTTGTCCAGCCCTGGATATAATTGAACGACGAATCTCGAAAATACAAATAGTACGCTATCTGTTTTTGCACACATACGATAAATGCTTAGGCATTCTGCGGTATTAAACATAAGTAAAATAAAAAAAGGTAAATTGGAAATTCAAAATGGAGAAACGATACAATCATTACACTATATATTTATTTTTTCGATTGTTTTTGTAAATAGAATTTTAAAAAAACGTACAAACAACATATTTCCCTGATGTGTGTTTATAATTTTATATTATATTATAAAACATAGTATTGTAATATATGGTAAAAAATCGACCACAAAAAGGCACACTCTGCGCACGTGTATGCTACTTCTTGATAGTTTCTATGCGCATGATTTATGAGTCACAAATTATATTATATTCAAGTGTACATTTATACATATATACACGTTTATGTAGTTTATGATTATAGATGTAGTGTCAAAAAACTAGTGGTGATAATCGGTAGGTGATGACCGAACGGGGTGACGCCCTACCAAAGTAGTATAATAATAATCTCCTATATGATCGATCGTAGGTTCTGACTCAAAGCTCAACGTATATTACAGTTCACGTACAGTTTTATTTTTCATAACCATGCTAAAATATCCTAGACCCAATATTATAATATTCTTTTGTACATAAATGGTAATTTTACGATTCGTTAAAATATTATATAAGTTGAGCTTTGAGTCTCTAATTTTTCGTTCATCCGAAAATATACAAGTCCAGTATTATTGTTTTTAAGAGAATTTTAATGTATTATATTGTTTGTTTTCTCTATATCTGACCTATATACATCATAGACAAAACATATTCACTCTATTTTTTTTTTTATGTATCTCAATTATCTTAATGAAAAATTACCCATTAGAAGAATTATGGAAAATAAATTATTTTTTTTTTATATTTAATGACTATTATGTAGCACATCAAACAATGATTTATTTTATTTTTTATGTACCTATAATCTATACAGATAGGTAATAGAAAAAATATACTTAGTTAATGAAGTTAATCAATAATATACTAGAAAGTATAAAGAAATTTAAACACAGTAGTCTGTAAATTCAAATAGGTTTTACCTCTATTCAATAAGTTACTTCAATTGTTTTGGAGTACTCTGTGTCCGTTATAGTATGTTTACAGAAAAAACTATAATAAAATAATTATTATCGTATTGTTAGAAGTTTCTCGAGGCTCATAATCTAATATTTAAATGAAAGGAAAAATAAACATGAACTTCTTGCCATTTTTCTTAGCTGGTGGCTTAGAGTAATATATATATAGCTTGCGTAGCTATACATGGAAATATGGTCCGAAACAAAATATTTTTTTCATTTCTAAAATAATAAAAATTATATTCTCTTTGTACTAAAACAGTGCTGAGAGTTACCAAAAAATGTTTAAACTCCGAGGCAACTGCGGAAACTATACGCCACTGTTCTCAGCTCAAATAAAATCTATACAATCGCGGTGATAACATTATCATTATAAAACATATTATACTTGTTTATTTCGTTAAAAATGGTTTTCATCGAAGACTTTTACACAGAAACATTAAAACAATAACAACAATAAAAATTATCGATCTAAGACTCTATTTCCGTTTGAGTTTGTGTAATATTATTTTTATCAAATCACCAAGAATAAAACGATGACGTTTTTATATAATTGGACTTGTACATATATACAACAAATACGATGAAGGAATCTTAAAAATTAGGTCGATCGCAAAAGAAAGAAAAAGAAAAATAAGCAACGTTATTTTATATAATATATCTATATTATAATTTAACGTTTAAGTTTGATTAGTTGACTTATTCGTAGAAGACTAATCAGTTGTTAAACGAACCTACATAAATAATAAATATAGAATAATTAAATGATATTTTTTTAAAATGAAAATCACATATTAGCTATATTGGATTATGATATCAATAATTAATAATAATAATTACTACTGTTATTAAAGATTTATAATAATTCACCAATGTCATATAACTTTACCATAATATGAATAATTTACCAGGTTTTTTTTTTTGTAAAAAAAAAAAAAACGAACACATGCGAAAACATGCAAACTACATGAACAACACTAATCATTCATATATAATTATGTATTTGAGAGTACTAACTTGGCTATATTATTTAGTTGCGCATATTTCTACTAAAATACCGCAATATTAATTATTTGTATTTGAATTTTAATATTATCTAAAAGAGCTAATAACAATATAATATATATAAGTCGTTGAATTGAACCGAAGATTACATCTCTATATCTCACCAGACATGGTATAACCACTATAAGACGGATTGATTTGTAAGACTTGGTGATATTATTATATCAGTAGGTAAGTAACAATTTATAAATTTTGTAATTCAATTTTTTTTTTTAATAACAAATGTTTTATCAAAAAAAATTAGTGCCGGATTATATCGACTTTTGAACGACTTCGTGAAACATTCAAATAGTTATAGTATACTTCAAAACAGTAATATTTTTTATGTTTATTTGAGTTTAAACTATTAGATGTTTAATTTCAAAAAGTATTAATTTAGAAGTCAAACCTTGTTCGAAAACATTATTAATTGTAATTCTTTTTTTATTAGAACTTTTGAATAAAAGTTGAACATGAATTTTGAACCCGGATATCGCGAAGTACATCCAACAATACACTATATATATACACCACTAAATATCGATAAATCCATGTTTAAGTCGTTTAAGACATATTTAACTGGATAACAATAAATATTAATATAATGGTAAAGGTCGGGACTTTTTTCGTGATGGTATACGTTTACGGATCTTGTTGTAGACATTGTTCCGAACTCTGTTTCATGAAATAGATGGTTTTTGTTGTTCGAAAATACGATAAAAACTTTTAGAAAAGCTACTAAGTGAATAGCCTTGTTGACACATAACTGTGCTTTAACCATACGAGTGTTCGTCAAAATATAAAATTATTAACCACCTATTGTTTAATGTTTCTGCAATATGCAAACGAAACGTTAAAAAAATTACGGTATTTTTTATTTTAATTTTTACTCGTAGTAAGAGTTTTTTTAATCAAAATAGAAATACAACAAATTCTTAGTTACATAATATAAGAAACATTTTACAAAATTACAAAAAAATAATAATAATAATTAGTACGCATTAGCTATAGAATCCTACTAAATTACTTTTTTTCGAATAAATGTATTATGTTCACATACATTTTAAGTGTATTAACTATTACCAGTATTATACAATATACGTATATTATGTAATACAAAGAGTGTTTTTATTTGATTTGTATTTATAATTGTTTTAATATAAGTTTGCTAATAAATTAACTTAATAAGACGTGTTGGTGGTTAAAATGAAACAGAATAATGTATTATAATAATATGCATGTATATCTACTCGTAAAATTGTATGATCTCTCCGATCACGTTTTAGGCATATATACATATATATATAGTGGTTATGTATATAACCACTATTGTATCTATTATTATTGAATACGAAACAAACATAGTGAGTAAATGTCATTTTAAATGGATTAATCGCGTTGTATTTAAAAAAAAAAATAAAACTAAAAATGCAAATAGGAACACTAATCTCTTATTTGCTCTCTCTAACTTTCCCCCTCGTGTCAATATAGGACATTCTATCACTATCTGCATAGATACATATAAATATAAAATATATCCGTCACTTGTCCTTTCGTTTCGTTTTTTTTTTTTTTTTTTTTTTTGACATTTTATTATTTATATTCAATACACTACAACTTTGACAGATACAAAGCTACAGTTATATATTATACATCTATGTAAATATGCATGTGTACCTATACCAACTATGCACGTTTAAACCATTGATCCGAACGTCATGTAACTGCGATGGTAGATGTATGAATAATAATAAAAAAAAATACAGAATACGAAATGAAATGATTTAGTTAAAAATAACAAAACGTTATTCGCTTATTTTTATACTACCCGTGCATTGTTGTTTACTTATTTTCAATTAATATTGTTTCAAATACAAAGTTGGTTTCGTATACAAACCTACAACATAAACTTTTTGACTGAAAATGAAAAGGACTCGTGAATGCTAAGAATGCTTACAACTAGTTATAACCAACAGAAATTAAAATTAATAATTTATTCGATATTTCATATGGCTCATGTTATATTGTAAAGAAGTCTATTTGTTTTTACAATATCAAATAATTTATAATTCCATACAATGGTGGTATTATTCACATCATAGGTACCTGCAGTTTTCCGTTGAAAAATATTAGTCGCAAAATGCCACGTTAAGATTCTCTTATTCAACATACTCATTCACTTAGTGCATTTAATTTCGGTGAATAACGTAGTAACGTATTTTTATAATCATATTCTTTTATTATAGTTTATTACATTTACATAAATTATATAAAGTCAGGCTATAAAATTTATAACAACTATATAATCAATTTATTACTGCATTCTCATCAGCGAATTGAAATCGAGTTGAAATGTCAACAGGACAGTTGACAAAATACATCAAAAGATAAGGTATACAATTATACAAATGTAAACATTGTCCTGTTTTTCTTTAAACAGTTGGTTATTCTAAATCTATAATCGTATCTATATTACAATCGTACCTATTGCTTATTATTAAAAATTATTATTCGTTGAAAACTATTGTCAAAAAACCTAAAACGGTTGAGCTTCAAGGTATTAGAATATAGATATAAAACAGCGTGCATAAGCGCGTCCGAGTGGCATGCGAGATGCTTATAAAAATATTGCAACACAGGTGGTTGACGTATTATTACCTACCTACTAATATAATATACGTATTCGTGAATGACGCTGCAGATTTTCAGTAATTGTACACCACAGTGTTATGATGAAATTACAGTTCTCGAATCGCATTGAGCAATTTTTATAATTTTTTTCTATAGATATATTTCATGCATTTTTTTTTATACAAAAGCATTATCGCTAATTATTTCTATAAAGCGCGTTTTTTAAATAAAACTGAGATTAAGCAATTTATAAAAATCACAATTGAAATATTTTAAATGTATCTCTAAGATGAGTCGGAAAGGGATAAATGATGACAACTAGTTATATAAGTTCAATGTGGAACACAAATTGATGAAAAAAAATTTTGTCAATCAATTTCGGGAAAACAGTTGACGTCCCAATTACTTCAGCTTGTAGTCATGAATAAAACATTGGTTAGGTAAGACGGACAATATAAAAAAGTGGCAGTAGAAATAACAACGATAATTATGTTTTAAATTATCAAAAGCCATACATTATTTTCAATATATTATCTATAAGATTGTTACAATGTATAAATGTATATAATAAATTATTATTAATATAATAATTAAATGTGTATATTAACATTATTCAATGGTATTCAATTAGTAGTTAATGGTCATATCGCACACCATATCAAAGATAATTACCAATTAACAATTAAATTAAACCTAAACAATTTTCATTTATCTTAGTTTGTGACACTTTGAAAAAAAAAACACTTTTTCCTTATCCGACAATCAATCATCAGGTTCTATGACCGCAAAAATTCATAATGGTATCAATATTTTTCTGTATACTGTCATAGAATTTTTGGAATTTACTACATCATACAGTTTTAATCGGAATTTCACTTAACGGTGGCCGCTTAAAGTCTGATGTCAAGACGTGTAGTCAATAACCCGTCAAAAATAATTGTTTAAACCGTTCAACTCGGGTTTACTGTAAGTACTTATTAAATCCTGGAAAATAAGATTGAGTACAATAGGGTCCTTATACTTTCCTAACCTTTATAGAATATTATTATAAAATATTATTTTTAAAATAACTATTACGATTGAGCAAGTTTTTATTTTTAAAAATATTTAAATATAATACAATACCTATTTATAATAATATAAAATATTTACAATGTTGGTGTAAAAGTTATTGTCCGTGTGTAAGGGTGTTATCCATATTATTTCACGTCAACATAATAATACAGTTAACCATTTGATATTTATATACGTTCTTAATTATGGAACATGATACACTGAACATACATATTAGTTTTACACTTTGTAATACTTTGCAATCAATGATTAAATAACATTTCAATACTTTTAAATTTTAGTTACGGTATATTAATCTACATAATACATTATTTTAATTATTCACGTATACAAAACAATATTTAGTAGTACCATTTTGAAGAAATAAACTTTAATTGTGACTAAAACCGTACCCAAACTACTGAGGTTGTGACCATTGTGTAACTAATAACATGTTCACAAGATAATCACAATATCTCTTAACTTGTAGCTAATTAGCAAATTAACTAAGTGACCCACTCGTCATAACTGTAGACATTTTATTGATACAAATATTTTTTATAAGCTGATAAAGATTTACTTGGTTGTTTCCCTGATTATAGGCCATAGCCTTTAATTTAGATCTAAATGCACTAAAAATATATATATATACTCCCCTAGATAGTGTAGGTAAGATAATTTACAATATTAACTTGTCTTTTTTTTTTTTTTTTTTTTTTTTTTTTGGATATTATAATGAAACACTCAGCTGCCATGTTGTCGTTACTAGATTTCATCGTTGCGACTGCACTTAACAAGGAATTCTGCTATCGTGGGTACACGTCGTGTCGAAACTATAAACTTTATACTGCAGCAAGAATTTAATATTATTTTTGTATTATTATATGCGTTTCCGGCGACTTTATATGATTTTAAAACGAATAATAAGTATCGTAATGTCATCAAAAGGTATATGCGGTATGCACAAACACACATAATACATTTAGATATATTGTAACACAATGCAATAGAAATAAATTACAGATATATAAATATCACAAGCAATAAAACGTAAATTTACACATTAATCAAATTCAACGTGGGTAATAAAAAGGAAAATTAAGATAAAATAAACGAGGTAATATAGCTCTGAACAGATATTTTCTTAATAAATAATAAATATATATTTAAGAAAACATTTGAAGTACACCTGTATTTTGTATCGATATCATTTTTCTTAACGTTTATTTTCTATTAAATCGAATTTTTTATAACATAATATTTAATAATAACAAAAATAAATAATTATTTTTACGATACGATTAACGAGTATTATTGCAGTCAATGATGGTAATATTATAGTCTTCATTATAACCTAATACTTTGATAGAATCACCAATTAATACTTTTAGAGGACCACTTAAAGAATCCAGGAAATGTTCTGGGGTGATTAAATTTTAATATAAATACAAGTTTATCCACAGAAAGTAAAGGCATAATCGAATAAAAATTAATGAAGACCTAATAAAAAAAATGAATTTCTTGTCTGCAGACCAATTTAGTTCGTTCACAAGTCACTATTTTTGTGACCCTTACCGAATATCATTTCTTTCCATTGTTCTTATCAATCATCATTATCCAATAATGGAACCGATCAAAATTCAACCAAATTAATTGTTTCTAATATTTACTCATAAGCACATCACACCGTAAATCAATTGGATTTTGGATTAACTCTATTATTATGTAATTTATCATATAGTTCAAAACTTTTTTTGTTTACAAACTATTTTATTAGACATAGTTAAATATTAGAATCACATAATATCTACCAAATAAAAGTTCAATCGTACCAATATGGTTCAATTAAAAAAAAAAAAAAAAACAAACATCTATGCTTAGTTATTACCTTAATCAGAACGACATGACAAACATAACAGATATAATAATATACAGAAAAATTGTCTCATAGATGCCTACTAGCAGTATGTAGTGTTATAACAAATATAATGCACATGATACATAGGTAAACTAGATGTTTTTATTTAACTTGCTATTTAGTTTAATATATATTCTACATCTCTATGTAAGTATCTAATTTAGTTTTGTATAAAAAGGAGAAATTACATAGTGTACAATGTTGAGATAAGAAAATTAGTACTTATTTTATCAATAATGTTATTGTTTATATTCTTTATGTTATAGTTGTTAAATATATTATACACCTACGCATGTTTTTTTTCTAATATTTGTTTATATAGCCCACTCGTTAATTCAAATAATTCGATTTTTAAGTATCTACAGAGTAAGTACAGACTTTTTTCATTGTTAATGAATAAATTATACTAGTTCGGAAGGTATATGTATGTGTGCAGTTTTTCGCGTTATTGCAGATGTTATTTTAATATATTATATAAACAAAATGTATTAAAATATATTAGGTAACAACTCTTAAAAAAAAAAAAATAGCCTATATTAAAATATATATATACACGGCAATGAATATATCACATACACATAATTATGATATTATTATATTATTATACGAAACACAGTAAACCCAAGACAGGAAATTAATTTCAAGAAACCAACATGACGTCTCAGTTGGATTACGGCAAATTAAAAAAAATCGTAAGATCCAATAATATTATTCTTAGTGTATACCACTGTAGTACTTATAACAGCAGTGTATTATAACTCGATGTGTAAATGACTAAACTTACTGCTAGGTGTAAAAGGTGGATATATCAATTGCAGGAACTAGCTGTTATTGATATAACGGCACATAATGTTCAGTATATTTAATTATTTTTGATGTCATTTATATAAAATCTATATTCTAAACAATATTCCAATATACAGCATATATAATATATTAGGTTAATTTTTTTTTAGGAGTACCTAGTACAAGGTAGTCTACCAAACATGACTACCATTTTTTTTTTACTTTAATAAAGCAGTTTTCAAAATTTAATTTTTATAACTTTGAAATAAGAATAAAACCATATTTTTAAATTTCTAAGTTTTTTAGAACACTAAAAAAAGTGTCCAATGGCGAAACTAATTTCTTTTAAAAAACTCATTAGTCATTTGCTTTTAATTATTCAGTAAATATATATTTTTGAAAATATTGAAGTGTCAAAATCAAAATTTAAGTGAGCAGTATATAAGTTATTAATGTATATTGTATACATTAAAAAAAAATAATCCTTAAATAATTATAAAATGTGGTGTTAAATCTATTATCTTATTATATTATACTGGGAAAATTTTAACAATCGTTGTTAGATTTATAAATAATATAAACACAACTATAATTTTAAAATGACAATCGCCAACATATTTTTCCAACTTTTTATTCTTAATAGGTACATATAATGCTTAATAAATTATTCATTAAAATTTTTTTAGATTACATGTCCCCCAAAAAAGTATGTTATGAATAATTTTAATGGTTAAATAATAAAAAGAATAAAAAACCTACTTGAATACCTATAATATGATATAGACAATATTAAATTAAAATTAAAAATTAGATTTTAAATAACTGCAAAATAAATGAAGGAAAGAAGAATGGTACACCCGATGAATCCCTCTGTTTAATATTCTTGAGTTATGGTGCTGTTTTGGTTGTATATAAATAGCTTTTTTTATTTCGAGCTATGACAGATGTGCTATATTCGTTTCACAAATAACATAATGCCATATATAGAAATAGGTAGCTACATTTATGTGCTTTTCACCTCTATTTCCATCAGTGCATTTTTAGACAATAGAATAATAAAAAGGGTTAACAATTGATGTCACCATAGCTTTTAACTCAATGATTTTTAAGCAAAAAAATATTTCAAATATACATTTATTTTAAAATATTTGAGAAAAATCATAATTTTAATAATCATTCATACCGCTCACATCATGTGGTCATATTCATAAACATAATTAGGTACCTAGTAAATGTGTGTTTCATTGAAAGGTTAGAATTTTCCAACCCAAGTATTATACGTATACGGTGGCAACATGAGATGGGTACCTATTTAAAAAAATTGAATTTCACACGTAGGTAGTAAGGCTTACTGAAATTTATTTGTAGCCATTGAACTGGGATAAATTTACTCAGAATTTTTTGTTCGCGTGCAAAACGAATTTCGAATTGATTCGATTACAAGACAATACGGCATACTATACTATACTATATCTATACGGCATTACTACCTAGTTGAAATTGGAAGATGATTTTTGCAGTATACACACATCGTAAACTCCGTGTTTGAATTGAGTATTATATAATATAACTATATCATATAAGTACAGGGTGATTATTTTATCACAAATAATATGCTCAGTATATATAATTATATATATTGTGAGTTATAATATATAACTCACACTAACCTAAACTGAAAGGTGATTAGGTATAATCTAGTTTTCTAGTACATAGTTTTCCAACCTTTTTAGTGTCACAATGCCAAAAATAAGTATGCTCCATCACTTTATGACGCATCTATATGTTAAGCACAAAGTTGAACAATAAAAATATCACATCATTAACCAAAAAAATATCCATTTTTAAGTATATCTTTATTGTATTATTATTATTTAAAGTATTTTTCTTTTTGTTCAATAAAAAATTTTAAATAAAAAAGTTCATTTTGTAAATCAGTGTTTTATTATTTTTTACCTAAGCGACACCTAGTTAAGGTGATCGCAACCCCCAGGTTGAGAAACGATGATCGAGTTGATCGTTCGAAGTACATTTATATCGATAGATTTAGTAATTATAATTATCAATCGTGCCAATATAATTTGTAATTAAAAAGTTAGATAAGTGTTACCTATGTCCAATCACTCTGCATACACTGCCCAATTGTAATGTTAAATTAAAATAAACTAAAAATGATTTTATTTTAATAATGTATTTTATTAAACTTAAAAGAACACAAAACCTCATGAATATATAACCATTACACTTTAACTGCGTACTCAACACAATAAATCTTAAGAAACAATATAAAAAAAAAAATGTTTGAAAATCATTATAATTATTACTTTTCTCTACACAATATATTATTTTTAACTTAATAATCATTTTAGAGTAAAATGTATAACTTGTTAGCCGTTCATTTACAACTCAACGTACTTGACGCCAACTAACCTTTAAATTTACCTCTTTTCCATAAACTCATAATTATAGAGTACAGGTATAATATTGTGAAATATCGATTATCTGACAACTTTATTTACCGACATCCGATTTTTCGGGCTATATCTCGTCCGAAAGTTTTTGTGCAATAACAGAATCACTCTGTACATGCACTATTTCAATATCGATTCGGCATAATCTTTCGGTCCACAAAATATTATTGTAATAAATGAAATGCCGCGGGATGTAAGTATAGGTTAAAATATTGATATATAATACTATAGAGCACATTTTACCATCGGCACGAGATTCGAATATTTTATCAAATTGGTCTCATTTTATGTAATATTTTTCAACTATGGGATGACACGACACGTAAGGTCTATACCTATATACTTATAAAGTACGAGACTACTCGCCATATAGGTAGATGCCATACAATGTTATGTATGTATATGTATGTGAGGTCTTTGTATGAAGCATACGGGATCGTCATGGACGATAACTGAGTAAACACAATCGAAATGACGGCGTCGGGGGAAAGGAATAACCGTCTTGCCCGCCGGACCGAATAACGTAATATCTATAATATTATATAAAATATTATTAAACGGATCAAACACGTCATTTTCATCGTTCTGATGTTTCCGTTTCGTATATTATACCTCGCTCCAGCTCTGCGCTTTTAAATATGAAAGAAAAGAACTGATACACACTCACAGTAACAACATGTTTGTAGGTTATTCTTCTAATTTTAGGATGGCGAAAGTTCGCGCGTGTATTATTAGTTTTAATATAATCGAGCTAATCCGTAAATAAAATTCGAGTATTTAGATCCTCGGAGTATATTATGGAATATCGGTATATACTATATTTGACGTGAAACACTCATAAGTTCGGAAAACACTAATGGTAATCATTATTTTCATAAAATGATTTTTTTAAACATAGTTATGATACAAAATGTCATTAATGAAAACATAACAGACACAAATAAAAACGTCACGCTGACAAGTTTATCGTTCAATGTTCATTGTTCATGCAGGAAGTTAGCAGACACGATTTCAAATTTTCTATGGTTCTATAGTCATACTTTCGCTTATCACACCCTACCTTTTGAATTTGATAAAACTAAAATAATGTTTTTTTTTGTTTTTTAAATACAAATTATTCTAGTATGGTTAACAAAAATAATCTATTACTCTTTGTAAATATTTAAATATTTCATGATTAGGTAGTGCTGAATATATCCATTCTGCCATACTAACAATCACTCAAAGTTATACACTGAAATATGTGAAAATATTGTCACACTATTAAGCTATTTACCCAAATTCAAAATTTTTATTAAAATATTTTATTTATCAATTTTTAAGTTGTCATCTATAATAATTTTTAAACAAAATGTTGATTTGAAGGTTCGTGTGTTTTCATTTGTTTACATAAATTTAAATAGTTACTAAATTTGTTGCAATCAAACCGTTTTTTATGTTCAAGTTTTGACCGTACCAGAATCTTGTGCAAAATTATTTGAAATGCACAAAGGCCATCGACCTCGAGGTGTGTACTGAAACGTATCATTGGTTCCGGCACCTATTTTATCCTCGTATACGATAAGTATTGGGAATAAAAATTGTTCTTGACAGAAAACAGACAAATAACTATTTCCAGCAAGCAGACTTACGACAAGAAAACCATGATGTATATACGAACATAATAATAATCGATACCTCATCGTCATCCACGCATTATTAATTATACCGGTCTGATAATTCGGAAAAATAATTGCAGCGACGACAACCAAGGTATGCAGCACAAAGGAAACCAACGACGTCATTTAGTCTTGCGCTTTTAGACCTTTATAAGAGCTCGCATAGGGTAAACGTGAACGGATAAAAAGTGTATAAAGTAAACGTTGTACCTATATTTAATATAGTGGTAGTTCGAGCTAATAATTAAAAAATAATGATTAATTGATTTTTTTAATTATTGTAGGGTTTTTTGATTATTGTCTATTGCATAGTGTGATACAATATTTTAATATTAAAACGAGAATAATCGGATCATCGTTTGGGCCAACAAAATCTTCATAATTTTGAGATTCCGAAAGAATACATCCGCAACTGTGTTTGTAGCTAAATTGCCTACCTAAAATGCCGTGTAATTGAAATTGTATGACTAACATCAAATACTATAGATTAGAATACGGGAAGCTCTGTAGAAACCGCCTAACCTGGCGTCATAGCGCTCCAAAATGTATGTGATTACCTATTCAGCCCCTTTTACCTTATCACTTAAATGTACTTGATAACTAATACAAATAATTTGATGCCATAAAACAATAATTATTAATTACTTATTATTAACAAATACTATAGATATTAATATTTAAATTAATCTATAGTAATTGTTATTAAACAACATAATATGATACCAATATTTCGATAATACTGAAATACTGAAATAATTATAATTGATGTAACAGACAACCATTAAGGTCATTAAATGTAATTTACAGTTGTTGTGTATTTTTAAATTGTTTTTTTTTATAATTTATAAATTAAAAATATTTGATTACCATGGGTAGAAAACTCTGTGCTGTGCTTTCTTGCAATAATACAGGAAAAGAAAATCTTGGAATTTCATTCCATAGATTTCCAAGTGATAAAAACATGTAATTTTTAAAGATTTTAACTTATTCTTAAATTGTAACTAAATTACAATCCTAATTTCTATAAAATTATTATTATAGATGTAGTCAATGGGTGAAACTAACCCAGAACAATTTAATTATTAAACGTTTTGAAGAAAAGGGGGTAGACTCAGTAAAATATAATGTGATATGTTCAACACACTTTAAAAATGAAGACTATTCAATTTGGAACAATATTGGAAATATAATGTCTGTATATTATACCTAGTTATTTTAAGATAATTGTATTTCATGCCCTTGTTAGACAATTATTTACAAGATTCAAATCAATA